>CABHPR010155735.1:2494-37474 GCA_902168415.1 Peromyscus melanophrys | reverse complement strand
ACACACACACACACACACACACACACACACACACACACACACACACACACAAGCACGTGCTCAAACTGTAAAGCAAGTCTCTTGGAGCTTCATCTTGAATTAGCATATTAAACATACTATGGATTCAAATTTGGGCCATCTCTCTTCATTTTTGCAATGACTTTTTTTGAGCCTTTCCACCTTGGCAATAGAGGCAATCCAATGTCTCTTTCTTAAAGGCTCCTCATTCTTGAAGTCGACCAGAAATTCTGGAAACTTACCTTTCTGAAGCAGTAGTCTTGTTTCAATAGTCCATAGGAGAAGAATGGATCGGTCCATTAAAACATCGTGTTTGTGTTTGGGTTGAGTTTTACGGTGCTGGGGACTGGATCCAGCCCTCTGCTGCCGAATTATCATGCTCAGCCCACACATTCTAGTTTTAATCATGTCTACACAGTGGCACTGTTATAAGTTGGTTCTGACAGAATCCAGTGTCCTGCTAGAAGGGAGTCTTTGCTGCTACAGAGCCCTGTGCGGGCAGCAGTAGCTCCGAGCACATGGAAGCCCAGCATGACAGTTTATTGGACTCACACAATCGTCTACTGTTTCCCGAACACCACTGCTCTGCCATAGTGGCTAGGCCTAACTGGGTTTTAAACCACAGCCACACACAGTACCTAGAACAAGCTGTGCCCCCATAAACCCCAAGGTCCTGGCACTAAGCCAGTCTCCCTCTTTCCCCTTGGGGCATCTCAAGTCAGGACTGTCTCTGTGTTGGATCTTAAGTGGAAAGGAAATAGTCTTCACCCCCCATTCCCCTGGCAGCTCCTGGGCCCTTGGTAAGGTTATTTTGGTACATCAAGGTGATACTGGGGAAAACAATTGTTTGTAAAGCTATAGAGTTCTTTACCCAGAGATGTGTATCTCCAGTCATCCTATATTGGTGTAATTATCCTATACTGGTGTAATTAATGCTCTTAAAAATATCTAATTTCTTCCAATTTGAGAATGAGCTAAATCTGGTATAGGATCCAAAGCACAGCACTAAGGAAGGATTGTGGAAACGAAGGAGCCAGGGGGGTCACAAAAAGCAGAAGATAGAGATTGTGGGATATTGGAGGTAACTGGGCATTCGTCCGCCTCTTCCCCAGCACACATGAAAGCAATAATGGAAAATGAGGTAGAGGAAGATTCCCCCCCCCTTATAGCTTTGTGTATTAAAAAAGATGCAGCGTGCTTTACAAGCCCCTGTCTAATGCATCACAGTCTAATCGGCTTCAGTGAGAGTTAGAATATCAGAAATTCTCTCCTGAACTCCTTATTCTAAACTAAGTCATTAAGACCTTCTAGGATTCTTGGAAAACTAGCTTTCTTTCCAGAGCAAGGCAGGTTATCAATGGAGAAATTGCTCAGAAACTTTCAGATCAAGGGAAAGAATTGCTTGCACTGGCTGAAACACTTTTAGATTTATTTTGACACTTAAAAGTCTTGATTTCCATGAAGAGGGAAACACAGTGAACCAGTATGACTTTTTTGTTGTTGTCGTTTCTTGTTTTTTTTCAAGACAGGGTTTCTCTGTGTAGTTTTGGTGCCTGTCCTGGATCTCACCAGGCTGGCCTTGAACTCACAGAGATCCTCCTGGCTCTGCCTCCCAAGTGCTGGGATTAAAGGCTGCCTGGCCAGTATGACATCTTAAGCCCTTCCTCTCATTGATGCCTGACCCTTCTTTTCTGATATTTTTATATTAAGGTAACTTAAGCTGTAAGTTACAGACACAAGATTAATGAAGACACGAAATAAACCATTGCGTAGCAAGCTTTCTTGTCGGACTGTCTATGAAGCTCCAGCCCCCAAATAATGACGCAGAGACTTCTTATTAATTATGAAAGCTCGGCCTTTATTTAGCTTAGGCTTGTCTCACTAGTTCTTATAACTTGGATTAAGCTGTTTCTATTAATCTACATGTGTTACCTGGCTTTTTACCTCTCCTTAATTCTGTATGTCTGACTTGCTCTACATCTCTCGGGTATCTCCACCTTTCTTCCTCCCAGAGTTCTCTCTCTCCCAGGAAATCCTGCCTATTCTCTCCTGCCTAGCTATTGGCCACTCAGCTTTTTACTAAACCAATCACAGTGCTACATCTTCACAGTGTACAAAGAGATTATCCCACAATACCATTTAATGCCCTGGAGGCATTCTGATACTAAAATGCTTCTATTTGGGTCCACAACACATCACAGGGAAACCATATATATATAGTGAACATTCCGTAGGCTGGCTACAATCTGGGACAAGAATTTGTCCCTCCATGCCCTAAAAAGGAGCCCTCTCTTGAGAGTCTCTTTACAGTGTAGAAGTGTAAGGGCAAAAACAAACCTGCCGTTTAGTAGAAGATATCATGGAAAAGTGATCGGTTTTTGTTGTTGCTGTTATTTAAGCCAGGAATGGTGGTTTACACAGTCAGGACATGGTGGCAAGAGAATCAGAAGTTCAAGGTCGTCTGCAGCTACTGGAAGAGCTCCAGCCCAGCCTGGACTCCATGACACTCTGTCTTCTTTTTTCTTTTTTCTTTTTTTCTTTTTTTTTCCTTCCGGAGCTGAGGACCGAACCCAGGGCCTTGCACTTACTAAGCAAGCGCTTTACCACTGAGCTAAATCCCCAACCCTGACACTCTGTCTTAGGAAAACAAACAAAACAGCAAAAAAGGATGTGGCTCTTTCCTTTTCTTTTCCTTTTTTCTTTTCTTTTCTTCCTGCAGAAGTGTTAGTGTGTTTTGGACTTTAGGGAGCATGCTTGACTCTCTAATGCATACCCACAACCTGACTGAACAGCCAGTTATGTTCTCATTGGATTGTACTGACCGAAATTCACTCCCTGAATTAGGGGTGAACTGCGAAGGGAAAGTATTTCCATCGCTTCCTCTTGCTGGTCCCCTTACGTCTTCTCTTATTCCTAAGTACATACAGACATAGTCTTAGTCTTGCTGAATTTATTATTTCAATGCACAAATATTTTATTTGGATTTTAATATAACACTTATTTATTTCAGTACCAGGGGTAAAGAACTTATAATCTCGAATATGTTTTACGAGCGAGAGCAATTTTGCAGCTAACTTAATACGCATCAATTTCCGTTTGCAATGTAAAAGAAATGGTCTTGGCAGATCACCAATCTGCTCATATTTCAAAGAGCATTAAGTGGAAATAGGGTTAAATTACCCTATAGTCAAAATTCTCTTGTTCCATAAAATAGTTATGGTTACTTTGTTTCTTCTTTTATTTAAAAAAAAAAAAAGACCATACTTGGTTCTGAATAGATCTATTAAATGACTTGTTTATTTTTTCTTAATTGCTGCATTCAAGAAGCTATATAAAGTCAACAGTTTCAACCCACTTGATAAATAAATGTGAAACTACATTGACCAACTGACTTAAAAACCCATTCTACACAAAGCCCACATGTAATGTGTATTGCGGAGTCTTAGCTGTTCACGTCAGTGCCAATCATCTAAAATAAATCAGCAGGAGGAAGGGGGAAGTTTCTTTTGGCTCTTGCATTCAGTCTACAGTTGTTAGGAACCTGTTCCTTTGCGAACATCATGGCGGGAGTGTATGGCGGAGGCCCACTCAGTGTGTGATAGCCAGGAAGCCCAGGAGAGGAAGGGTTCCAATGTCCCCTCCACGGGCTTCGATCTAGTGAGCTAACTTCCCCCAAGTTAGGTCCCACTTCTTACAGGTTCACCCTTCCCCATGACATCACACACTGGGTTCGAATCTTTTAACACCCAGGCCTTTGGAGGACATTTTAGACTTACACTATGGTAAGCATCTTTATTTTTATTTTGTTTAACTTATTTTTTGGAATTACACTGAATATATGGGCCAGTTTGGGGAGAGTAAAGCTCTTTACAGGAACATGTACAATATTGGGGCAACTCACATCATGTTCTGGGTCCTCTGTTGATGCTCTTAGGTTTCTCAGGTAGGTGACTTCACTGTGAGTCTTGACAATCATTCTTCCTCATGTTACTCATCTGCACTTTAGGGTATGGGTTAGTCACACCGGGACATTGGAAAGCAATAGCATGCCCCTGGCTAGCAACTGACTCTCCTAGGGATACTTGATTTAAAATGCCATTAATTGTTTTTTTCTAACAGAGACTTTTATCTAGGTCAGGCTGTTTCTTTCCAGTCTTAACTTAGAAAAAATTCAATAAGGGATGAATTTTAAATTTCATCAAACAACTTTCCAGCATCCGTACTATTAACGATTTTTCTCAATATGTGCTGGAATAAAGGCCCAGGAGCAGCCTACTGCCCTCTAATGTAGCATACATGTTCCTCATCCCATGTACCTGGAATGGATTACTTGTGTGGAGGGGTCAGAGGTGAGACTTTGAGGCCTGGCTGCTAGTCACAGCACTAAAAGCCTTCTCAAGTTGTCCAAGCTCAGGGGTCTTGGAGCCTTTGCTCCCTTTTCAGGCAAAGGAAATGTCCATGTGTAGGGAGCTGCGTGCAGCCATGCCTTACAGGTGGCGCTGGTTACCGCCTTCCGCCATCCCGACGGCGAGTGCTCCCCGTGGTAAACAATTATAGCGGAGGTTGTGGCTTGCCTACACATGCTTGAGCCTATTGGGCAACGCCCACGTGGCGATCTGGGGTTGGCTGCCCAGAGCCTATATAAGGCCGGGAGAGGCTTTGCCCGGGGGATTTTTTAGAAGTCAGAAGGCCTGAATAAACTGCAAGAAGAAGAGCTCGGTGTCGTGTCTTGCTTGCTGGTCGAGGTGGGCGCGACATCCATGGCAAATCCCCAGTGACAGGAAGGAGTTCCTGGGGACAGAGGTGCCTGGAATAAAGGAAACAAAGGAATCAAGTTGGGTGGGTGAATCAAGTCAGTGTAGCAGCTCTGGCTGTCCTAGATAGAACTCTCTTCCACCCAAGCACTCTTCTGCTTCCTGTCCATATGCTCTTGAGGAGCCTAGTAAGGCCTGAGGTCCAGACATGTGTGTAGTGGTTGCTGATAATGAAGTCAACCGTTGATCAAGTCAATGACATGGAGAGGGAACTCTTTTACAAATATTTGCTTACATTTTGTTTATTTATGGGTGCATGCCAGTGCATGCACACCATGGTACACGTGCAGAAGTCAGGGGACAGTTCTGAGAGTTGTTCCTGTCCTCCCTGATGTAGATCCATCTCCATATCGAACTTGGATCATTGGGTTTGGCATCCAGCACTTCCACCCACGGAGCAATCTCACCAGCCCCCAAGGAAACCCGTCATGTCTGCTGATAGATAGCTTCAGGCCATGCAGGTAGACATATACAGAAGAGAGTAGCACATGGTGGCCATCCAGAACCAGGGCTGGGTAGCTATTCACCTGCTCAGGCACAGACACTTGGTAGATGTCAGGGAACATTCCGGCGGCAGAGCTTCAGTCTTTGCTGAGCTGTACAGAGATGGGTTGACCTTTCTCTAAAAGGACACAGAGCCTGAGCAAGTTGACCAGCAGGGACACCCCCACTGAACCACTCCTGGTCTGGTGGGCTGAGTATCACCACAAACCCAGCTAGATCATCATGTGCTCTGGCAGGGCACCATGACTTAAGTGGGTGTTAGCCATTTGGAGAGAGGGGACATTGCGTCAGAGGTCCCATTGTCCCCAGCACCAGGTATAAGATATTCTGATGATGACTTGCAGAAGCCCGACCCCATAGTCCACAGCGACTGCCTGAGTGGTGCTGCTGGTGAGGACATGAAGGTGCTGGGGAAACACTACTGAGTTTCCATCAACCAGTCCACAGCAGTGAATGAGCAGTCAAACTGCGTAGAATCTCTCTTACCCCATTCCTCAAGCGGGCTTCTAGGATTTGATCTAAGCTTTTGTACAATGACGTCTGGTAATGGTTCTTCTGTTTGGCAAATTCACAGTCAGCACAGGAAACTGTGAATGCAGGCTCCACCCTGACCTACCCATAGCATCAGATACTCTGAGAAGGAACTGAATTGGCCTGTGTGTGAAACTCAGAGCTGATGCGGAGAAGTTAAAGCCGTTACAGCTGAAGAAATGAGCATGCCATTCACAGGGGCTTCTCATACTGGAAGGGAAAACATCCTTTAGGAAACTGAAGCTTCTTCCAGTGATGGTCCGGGAGCAAAGCTCCCTTGTCTGACATATGACCTCTGCAATAGCCCTGGCTGCCTCTTCCAAGCTCATGTAATTCATTCATCAAGTCAGGTGTTTAAACTCAAGCTGGCAGTGGATCTTCGGATCTAGGCCACAGGTGTGGAGGAGGGAGTCTGGGCTTGTGGGAAGGCAGTAAAGTGTCTTGATGGCAGAAGATGCCCTCTGCATTATGTGGGGGGTATTGTGTTTCCCCAAAACATTGTGCACCCTAATAAACTTATCTGGGGTCAGAGAACAGAACAGCCACTAGATAGACCACTAGATATAGAGGCCAGAAAGTGGTGGCACTCATGCCTTTAATCCTAGCATTCCAGAAGCAGAGATCCATCTGGATCTCTGTGAGTTCAAAGCCACACTGGAAACAGCTAGGCGTGGTAACAAGAGCCTTTAATCCCAGAAAGTGATGGCAGGAAGCAGAAAGGTATTTAACGCGTGAGGACCAGGAACTAGAGCTGGTTAAGCTTTTAGGCTTTTGAGCAGCACAGTTCAGCTGAGATCCATTTAGATGAGGATACAGAGGCTTCCAGTCTGAGGAAACAGGATCAGCTGAGGAACTGGCAAGATGAGGTGGCTGTGGTTTGTTCTGCTTCTCTGATCTTCCAGCGTTCACCCCAATACCTGGCTCCAGGTTTGTTTTTATTAATAAGACCTTCTAAGATTTGTGCTACAGCATTAGCATAACGGCCAGGTTGGCACAGCACACAAAGCAAGGCATGGAAAAGATGTGTCAGAAGCAAACTTCTGACCAGCCAGAGAGCCAGAGAGCAGGGCTACAGGTTTCTTTCCAGCACCCATACCCTAATAAGCCGACCAATCAACACAGCAGTGGCAGCTGGTCTCACCCAGACTGCTGGTGAAATCTCCGACGACCTGTTTCCCAGAGGTCTTGGGATTGCTCTTCTCCTTTGGACACTAACATCGCTCACCATTTGGTGGAGATGGCTTCCCTAAGTAGAAAGCCACGTTAAAACTAAAAAGGGGGCTAGAGAAATGGTTCAGCCGTTAAAAGCACTTGTTGCTCTTGCAGAGGACCAGCATTCAGTTCTGAGGACCCCCATTCAGTTCCTAGCACCCACACAGTGGCTCACAACCAATCATAACTCCAGTTCGAGGGCATCTACCTCATTCTGACCGCTGAGGGCTCTGCACACGTATATGTGATGCGTATACACAAATGCAGACAGAACATTCATACACAGGAAAAATAACTGTGTCTCTAAATTGTTTCAATTAAAACTTTTAAAGAGACTGAGCCTGGGGAACCGGAAGAAGACAACAGGAGCCTGCCCAGCACCATGAAGACTGACCAGGAGACAAAGATCCACATGTCCACCTAGGGACCTCCGCCCCAGGCCGGGAGGAGACAACACAGGCCTGCCTGGTGCTATTACAGTGAGCAAATACATGGTGGGGTATGGAAGAGAGAGAGAGACAGAAAGATTCACGTCCTGTGGAGAGAGGCAGATCCAGAGAGGTGAAGGTGGTGAGGAATGGGCTGAGGTAGGTAGTCTACTTGCCATCCAGGGCCATGGTGATGTCCGAGCCGGGCCTGAGCTGCTGCCAAGGCCCTTGTCTGGGTTCGTGACCTTGCCACAGCCTCGGTCTGTGTTGAGGTCCATGGCTCCTGTTACCACCGAAGGCCGAGAAGATAGGGATGCACAGAATTGGTGTGGCCCCTCATTGGCTACAACACTAAGGAGAGTTGGCCCTGCCCATCACCGGCTGCAGCACTTGTGAGAGTGGGTCCTGCATCTCGCCTGGGCAGCAGGACAGAGCTGACCCTGTTGGTCAGGGTGAGATCGAACTGACCCTGAGGGCATGAGAGTGGGAGAATTGGCCCTGCCATATGGTGGCATGATTGAGGGGCAGATGCTCCCCTGTCACCCCTCACCATCTGCGGCAGGTGGGAGAACTGATCCAGCCCCACACCAGCTACAGCCCTTGGGAGAGCAGGCCCTGCACCTCATCTGTCTGCCTCCCATCAGCCATGTGGTGACATGGGTGAGGGAGAGAAGATCCCCCCCCACCTGTTGTAGGTGGGAGAGTTGTCCCTGAGGCCATGAGAGCAGGAGAGCTGGCCCTACCTCTCACCAGCTGCAGTGCCTGTACACCTGGGCAGCAGAGTGGAGTTGACCCTGGGGGTGTAGGTGTGGGTGAGCTGGTCCCAAGGGCATGAGAGCAGGAGAACCAGCCCTGCCCCATGCTGCTTATTCCATAGGGGGAGTTAGCCTGGGCAGTGCAGGAGAGCTCACCCTGGTGTTGATGAGGGAGAACTGGTGGGCTGACCAACCCAGCAAACACCCAGGCCCAAAATCAGGGCCATGAATTTGCCCACCCCATCTATGATCTGCTGGAGCATGTGAAGGGGCTGGACCTGCAGTCCAAAGCTGCAGGAACTCCGGGACACAGAATAACAACAGGGTGTCCAAAAGGAGTCCCAGTGAGGGCCCAGTGTAGCAGAAACCAGAGGCCTAGAACCAGATCAAGGACTCTTTACAAAGAACACTTGCAAGTAAGATGTCCAGAGTGAAGGGTATACTGTGTGACTCACTGTGTCACATTATATATGTGGGGGGGGGGGGGCAAAGGGCAGATACAAAGGGACAGGGAGATGAGTGGGATAGAGATGTATGGTGTGAAATCCACGAAGAATCAATACAAAGTGAAATTTAAAATATATATATATATTGGGCGGGGCATTGTGGCGCAAGCCTTTAATCTCAGCACTTGGGAGGCAGAGGCAGGCGGAGCTCTGTGAGTTCGAGACCAGCCTGGTCTATATAGCGAGCCCTGGGACAGCCAGGAGTACATCCTGTCTCAAAAAAAGTTGTTTTTTTTTTAATATATATTGAGTATGAGACACTCATATAAAGGAGGAAATAGAAGGGACTGTAAAAATCATTCTTTAATTCCACATTTTACAAGAAAATCTGAGACTTCACAGTGGTGTTCAATAAGCATGCCTGGCTTATTCTGTGGAGAGGACCTTGAGGAAGGAGACGTGATGAACAGCTGGACTTCCTTGAGTGACAGTGTAACACCAATCCTGTCAACAAATACATAGCAAATGCCTGCCACTATAATTTTACGCCTCAAATTACAGTCATTTAGAAAGAGCTGACATTCTGGCAATTTCCCACTCGTAGAAAATGCAATTGAATTGATTTAAGAAATCATCTCAAGCCAAGCATTAACAGAAAATAGCCCGAGGAGGCACTAGCAAGGCAGTGATGGTTCCGTGGTTCACAGAAAGCATGTGTGGTTCATTCGTATTCAAATTATGAGCTACAGATCTGAAGAGGATATTATCTCTTTTATATTTATTTTGTGTGTGTGTGTGAATATTTTGCCTGCATATATGTCTATTCACCGCACCGATGCCTGGTGCCCCAAGGTCAGAATAGGGTGTCTGATCCCCTGGGACTGGAGTTGTAGACAGTTGTGAATTGCCATGTGGGTGCTGGGAATTGAACCTGGGTCTTCTGCAAGAGTAGCCTGTGCTCTTAACTATGGAGCCCACTCTCCAACCTGTATTATTTTATATTCTTCAATCACTCACTCCACTCATGTTTCTCTTGATTGGGGTAAACTGTTTAAGAACATACCTTTGCCATTATTTCCAGCTTGAGTTCCATGACTTTAAAATGTATGAACTTGGCTAAGTTGCCAAATCCCTTTGAAATCAGCGCCCCTCCCCCCAAATCTGGAAACTCCACCATGAAAGTAAGTAACCTGCTCATATTAAACACAATGGGTATAGAGCCTTGAGCCCATTTAGTAATGACAGTCAATGTTATTATAACCAGGGTTGCTACCATTATTCTTAACGACCGATCAGACGCGTGTACCTGTCAGACAGCCTTAGACGATGAGGACAGTAACTTGGGGCCTGTCACAGAACGCTTCATCATTCCACCAATTTGGGTTGGTTAAGTGACTAGGGTTTTCTGACAGAGCACACACTTCACGCTGGGATCTGGAACGTCATTCTCTGCATTGTGGGTCTGTTACCCTTGGAGACCCCTGGGAGACTGAAAAGGTTGTTGTTAGGTTTCCCTTTCGGCCTCTAGTCAGAGTGTATCGTCACATTAATATTGTCATCCATTCTACATGTTCCGTGGAGTCCTAAAACTAGGTACTTCTCCTTGGCACACTTCTCTTTGGTTTTTTGTTTGTTTGTTTGTTTGTTTGTTTGTTTGTTTGTTTGTTTTCAGAGTAGCCCTGGCTATCTGGAACTCACTCTGTAGACCAGGCTGGCCTTGAACTCAGAGATCCTCCTGCCTCTGCCTCCCAAATGCTGGGATTAAAGGCGTGTGCTGCCACCACCACCACCACCACCACCACCACCACCACCACCACCACCAGTGGCACACCTCTCTCTTGATACCCACTTCTGACATTATTCCTCACTATTTTGAACAGTGCTCGTGACCTGTAGGTGTAACTCTGTGAAGAAGCCCAGAGGAAAGGGTTCAGTTACTCTCTCTTTCCAGGGAAAAGAGGGCTCCGGCTTGCTAGTCTAGCCAACACTCTCTTGTCCCCATGATAACCACAGCAAGAAGCCCCAAGGACCCTACCCTGCCCAAATTGCATCCCTGTATAATTTTGTCTCTTGAAAGCGTTTTTCTTCCCGGAGCTGTCATCTGGCTCCACCAGAGACTTGGTAATTGCGCTTTCCCTGCCAGGGCCTCACGGGAGACTCCTCAGGGCAGTCTGCTTTCATTAAGTTTTACTTCCAGAGGCAGGAAGCTAAGGTTGAGGGGTTACATTGTTTAACCTAGTTGCACAAACGATTCTAGGCACAGATGTCCCAGGTTCTATAGAAATCTTGAGGGAGAATTTGAAAGAGTTTTAAGAAAAACAAAAACAAACAAACATGACCAAACAAAACAAAAACAATTAAGTGAACCCGACAACACAGTTCTTTTGAACTAAGGAGACTATGAGGTAGGTAGTTTAGACAGTGTGCTGTCTGAGGCTGCTTATTATTTCAACAAACAAGTTGTGAATTAGCTTTAAGTTTGTGTGATGATACTGTGACTCCTTTGTCAAGGATACTCAGGTAGGACAAGCCCTGCCTCTCTGCTGGGAGAAACCAGCTGCTGCCTCTCCACAGACTCCCAACCTCAGAGATTCCCGAGGGACTGGAGCCTGAAGGAAGCGAGAAAAAGAGGTCAACTGTGGAACAGACAAGCAGGTAGGGAATCAGGGCATATGCGTCAGCCCCCGGGGGGCAGCAGAGGGAGGATTGACAAGAGGCTCTGGTTGTTGGTATTTTTTCCCCCCACAAGCCTAACATTTATGATGTCTGAGATTATTTATATCCCAGATAATTCCGAGACTTCATCTGGTTGCAAGGATTTTATGGTTGTTGTTGTTGTTTCTAAGAAATACAAATTAGACCCCTTTTCAAACGTAATGCAGGTTCTTTGAACGTAATTGTTTGAGTTCTACATGAAGTATTATTTTGCTTTGAAACCATCTGTCACTGATTTGTGAGTTTTTATTTGTAGCAAACCTTTTTGGGTCTAGAAATGATCATATGTATAAATAAAAATACAGGAAAACACATTTATCATTATTTAAATATGAAATATAAAAGCAGGATTGACTATATTTTTCTAGAAATCTGGTAGTGTATTTGAATGACTTTGTTTAAAGTGTTGGCTTTTTGTCACTTAAAATGTTCACTTTGGGAGGAGTCTCCAGAGCAACAAAAAGCAAGGTTCATTAGGCGATCTGAATAACAACCCTTTAGAAGAGGCGGGGAAATGGTCCCTACACAAAACAACAAATATTGGCTTCAACTTTGAGCCTCATTTTTTTTGAGTCAGGGTCTCACTACGTAGTTCAAGCTGGCCTCAAACCTGAGATCCCTCTGCCTCAGTTTCCCCAGTGCTAGGATTGTGTGTGCCACCGTGCCAGAGTTGAGTCCCACATTAAAAATCACAAGGGCAGATTCTTTAGTTGCCGGTCTGGGTTTGCAACTCAATCGCTTCTCAAACTGGACAGTTCTATGTAATAGACTTTGGGGTAACAGCAAATCTTTCAATACTTAACTATCTTTAACATGTTCCCCTGACATAGTAGAAAGCCCAGGTGGTAATAAATAAATGTCTGACAACCTAACTGGGAGCTGAGGGTCCAAATGTGTGTCCTCAGGGAACGCTTACCTAGGTGGCTCACATGTGATCCAGAGAAGACGAGACTGTTACCAAGAATTGCTGCACACCGTGTGAAGCCAGCCTGCAGGAAGGAGCGTCAGGAATGCTGTACACCTGGGGATTGCTGGACATAAACGATAATGTAAAGTGCCCTGGAACACAAAGGAGACTGAATGAGCAACACGATCAGGGAAAAATGCAAGAGAATAGGAGGTTCTGACGGCAGGGAATCCCAGGTGAGCGCCGCACTTCTGAACTAGATCTGCGCACGCTCAGCAAGGCACGTAGCAGTACTTCAGATGCAGCGAAGGTATTTTCCATTTTTCTCATATTTCTATACTCTTACACCAAACTAACAAAGGCTGGTTGTGGTGGTGCCCCTCTTTAATCCCAGCACTCCAGAGGCAGAGGCAGGCAGATCTCTGTGAGTTCGAGGCCAGACTGTTCTACATAATGAGTTCCAGGACAACCAGGATTATGTTGACAGACTCTGTCTCAAAAAAAAAAAAAAAAAAGAAAAAAAAGAAAGAAGGAAGGAAGGAAGGAAGGAAGGAAGGAAGGAAGGAAGGAAGGAAGGAAGGAAGGAAGGAAGGAAGGAAGGAAGAAAGAAAAAATTTAGAGAAAAGGAGGATTTCTTTCAGTTTACAATTCCAGGTTATAGTCCATTGTTGTGGGGAAGTCAAGGCAAGAAGCTCCAACAGCTAGTCACATCACATCCACAGTCAAAAGCAAAGAGAAACAAACACATACATGCTTGCCTGCTTGTGCTCCGTTTGATTTCTCTGCTCTTACACAGTTTGGGCCCCTTTGCCTAGGGGATGGTACCTCCCACAGTGGGCTAGATCTTCCCATGCCAATTAGCTTAATTTATACATTTCTCTACAGATATGCCCACAGGCTAACCATGCAGACAATCCCTCATTGAGACTCTTCCCAGGCAACTGTGCATTGTGTAAGGTTGACAAAATTAAGCACAGCAGCAGATAAAGGTACTGGTCTACCAGAACCTTGCTTTTCTTAACCTACCTCTGTATGAGCGTGGGCATGTATCGCTTCTCCAGAGCTACTGTTGAGAGCCAACTCATTCTTATTGAAATACTCTTCCTTTGGACTTCTACCACTCTTCTGATTTTCAGAGTACTTCTTTGGCTGCCCCTTGTTCCTTTTCACCTCAACTGGCTACCTGTCCCTTGGCGGCTGACGAGCCTGAAGATTCTGGTCCCAGCACTACTCTTTCTTCTGTAATCTGTTCTGAGAGGCATTCTAGAAGAACTGTGAAAAGTGAAGGCACCAGAACTGCTGTTGTGTTCTGTGTTGTGTTCTGGCTATGTGGCCTTGGGCAAGCTATCTAACATCTCTGATATGTCCTCATGTATTAAGAGATACTATAATAGAAGCCATTTCAGAGGGTCGTGAAGAGACGGGATACATCCGCACATGTAATGAGCATACCACAAATCACCATAAGCTTTGAGGGGCACAGCCGTGGCTCCAGCTATCACTTAGTTGAGACACTCTACAAGTCATATAGTTGGGATGATTTGGCATTTAGTTGATTAATTAGTCAACTCTGATTCTCTAGCCAGACTTTTTCCTTCCTGAGCTCCAGGTCTGTCCAGCCAATTGCCAATTAAACATTCCCAAATGCTCCTTGACTCAACATTTACCAAGTAACTAATTTCTGTCTTCCCATTCCTGCTTTTGCCAAAACTTTTATATTTGTTTTCCTGTTTAAATAACAAACAGCTCTCCCTTTTGGATTCTTTTTCCACATGAATGGCAGCACAGCCCATCAAGGCCCAAGCCTTCGAAAGTTAATGTGCTCTTCTTTTAACTATTCCTGTCTTAAAAACAACATAATTACTAACCAAGTGACTCAGTTTCCCCTGTGTTGCTAATTCAGTTTTACCTGTTTTCTCCTATGGATTACTGCTACAGTTCTGTTCCCCAGCATCATCCTTACCTCAACTGTCTTTCCACTCACACTATAATTCTTTCACACTGAGATGGGGGTGGGGGTCATCATTTCTAATGTTTCTATCACTTTCTCATTAGATTTCAGGATAAAATTCCAGATTTTCACTTTGATGGGATACTTAGCTTTAATTGTCAACATGATACAATGTAGAAATCTCCCAGGAAGAGAATCTCAATTGGGAATTGTCTACATAGGGTTGGTCTGTGAGCTTATGTGTGTATAATTATCTTTGGTTACTTTATGTAAAAAGACACAGTCTACCATGGGTGGCACTATTCCCTAGGCAGAGGGTCTTGACTGTATATGAGTGGAGAAATCAAGTTGAACGCAAACAACCAAATGAGCATGTGTGCATACTTTCTTTCTCTTCTTGATTGTGGATGTGATGTGACTGGCTGCTTGGAGTTCCTGCTGCCTTGACTATTTTTTTGTTTGTTTGTTTGTTTTTCAAGACAGGGTTTCTCTGTGTAGCTTTGCACCTTTCCTGGAACTCACTTGGTAGCCCAGGCTGGCCTCGAACTCACAGAGATCCACCTGCTTCTGCCTCCCGAGTGCTGGGATTAAAAGCGTGCGCCACCACCGCCCAGCTTGACTGTTGTTTTTTTGTTTTGTTTTGTTTTATTTATTTTTGTTGTTGTTGTTGTTGTTGTTGTTGTTGTTGTTGTTTCATGGACTGAAACCTGAACTGGTGACTAAACAAATCCTTCTTCTCCTCTGAGTTGATTTTGTCAGGGTATTTCATCCCAACAATAGAATGTAACTAGTGCATGATGTTTGTTACTGGAGGTATTTCAATCACTTACTTTTTCCTATCTCTCTAATTTCATTTTCCAGATCTCTGTTTCAGCCATAGAAAGCTACTTGTCATGCCCAAAGTTGTTGCTCTATCCTTCACCATTGTGATTTTCTTAATAGAACCTGGGATACCCTGTTCTCTGTTCTCTTTCTATATAGCGTCTATTTTGCTAAAATGTCTCTAGGTCCTATAACATTGCTCCTAATTGAGTTTAAAAGGCCTAAATGAAAATTGGGTGGTATGTGCCTATAATCCCAGCACTCAGGAGGCTGAGGCAGGAGGATCACTGCAAGTTTGAAGCCAACATGGTCTACATAGCAAGGTCTAGACCAGCCAGGGCTATACAGTAAGACTCGATCTCAACAAACTAACTGAAAGATAGTTAAATAGAGGTTAGAATTTCTAGAATTTTACTGTTTGTTCAAAATATGGTCAATTCCTTTTGTGTCTTTTTTTTCTGAGACCCAAATAATTTTCTGTTTATTTACTTATCTTTGCTTTCATCAAATGGGTAAATGATGGAAGGATGAAATATGAACTTGAAAATACATTTATCAAAATGTTGTAAGTTATATAAATGGTGAGGGACACATGAGCAGACAAGAGACCCTCGCCTTTCTTCCTAAGTAACATATCCTCTGCTTCGTCCCCTTTCCTCCCTCCACCCACCCTCAAACTTCTCTTAAGGTGAAAGTCCCTCTGTGTTCTTTTTAAATCCCAAGGTTTCAAATTTTATTGCTCCAAGACTCTGCACCACGGAGGTTCTTGTATAGACTAGTTATTTCCCTCTGTGAAGAAACTGCTTAGTTCCTTCTGCTTTGGAAGAGTCAAGAGAGGCAGTTCTTGTCTCTTTCCACTCCCCTTCTCCCCTCCTTCCTGGCTGGAGCAGAGACTGTCAATCCCAGGCAGAGACAAGGCAGACAAAGGTCCATTTGTAAGAAGCCTCTTTCCAGTACCTCCTCTCTCTCCTTTGCCCAGACTAGCCAGGGAGCTGGAGCATTTAAGAAGACTCTTCTGCCAATAAGACTGGAAAGAAAGAAAAAGGTATGACATTTTCTCTATGCAAACATTTTATAGCATTTATTCTCTTCTCAGCTGCTGCTGTAGATGGGAGCAGAAATATATGTGTGTGCGGAATGGAGGGGGGAAGACATGGAGATTGAGGAGTCCTCTGAGGAAATAAATGGTACATGCACTTCTAAAGAGATGGGTCCTGAGATAAAGCAAAACAAGCTGGTCAAAACAGGGAAGCAAATGTGGGTCCTTGACGGGGAAAGTCATTGGACCAAATGTTCGAGAAGAGACCGATTGCTCACTCTCCTTCATTTAATATGCAAATAGACTCTGCATCTAGCCCCCCTGCCCCTCAGAATTAGATGTGGGTGTTGAAGTACAGAAGAGCGCTCTGTCGATCCCCTACATGAAGGTAACTGCAATGTTAAAGAAAGTAAATGGTTTTGCTTTTAGAAGCTACGATTCCTGAAAAGAAACTAGTAGCACCGTGTGGCACAAAGAAGGAAATTCATTGACTGCATCCTTGGTGTTCTCATCATGGAACACAGCACAGAGTCTGCACATTCGAACCTTGAGAGAGAGAGAACACTCTCCCTTCAGGATTTAGAAAAATACCTCTTGAAGGTTTCTTGACTCAGTTACTTGCATGGGCTACGGGAAGCTTTCCCCATGATTGGTCCTTTTCTCCTCTGATGAGTTATTGTGGTCGGTCAGAAAAAAATTAAAACGCTGCAAGATCGAGTGAGCATCATCCCGTAGCATGCTCCGATAAGCCTGAAGGCAGATCTCCTTCAGTGATTATGGAGACTGCTTTCCCAAGACTGAAGGTATCTTCAGGACCTATGCTGCCATGTATGGTACCGGAATTGTTAAAAGGTTTATCCGTTTTCCATGCCATTTCTGTTCCTTTGCATTTGAGATATTTCACTTCAGAATTTAACTGTCCTAGCATAACCCCCCTTTAAGACAGCCGATAAGAAAAGGAGAGAGTTTTTTAAATAGCTGTTTTCTTTTCCAGTGGCCAAGAAAGCCCAGATAGGACAACAGTTTTAATCTCTCCCAACTATCATTTTGAAATTTCAAAGTGTCAAACATTAGGGGCTGGAGTTGTCCATCGGGTTTGCAGGCTTACTTCTCTCTCGTTAGTCATTGACAGACATCTGAAAACGGACCGCTCTTGCAGCCCAGTCCCTCAACGCTGGTTTATTCCACTGCTCTGAACACCGGTTCCCAGAACTGACATCAGCTGCCTGGGTGAACGCTCCACCACAACCAGCTGAATGCTTAAACTACATCTCCCTGTTAGTTTTGGCCATTAAATGGCTTAGTTTAGTTTTTTTTTTTTTTAAATAATGTCTCCATTTAACTCCAGCCATTCAAAAGCTTGCCAAAAACTCTCACAGAACTAAACTTCGAGCGAGGCTCCCTTCCAAATGACAGTGCAATGATTTGCTGCTGCTTATGTGGAAATGCCTTCTTTGTAATTCTGCGTCCTCTGTGGTGATTTTTTTTTCCTGACAAAATGTATGATGGGTGTATGTAAATGTCTCAGTATACCAATATTGGGTATAAGTGGTATCACACAACATTAGGAACAATATTAAGGTCACCAAATTGAATTTTTTAGAAAACGAGTGCATGACCAATCTCAAAGGCTTTCCTGTTCCTCCAGTTCTACTGTCTTTGACTGAACTTTCTTGCAAGTTGAATGTTCTCCAGGAAGAATTTTAAGCGCATGTGCGTGGACTAAAAGAGAAAAATATGGAGAGTAATTCCTTCAAAATGACCAGTCTTCTCGCTTTGGCTGGCATTTGAAAAACATAAAGTTTTGATGGGTTTCCAAGGATCGTGGTTGGTGTTTCTTGGTTTAAAAAAAAAAAATGACAAATATATTCAGGGAACAAACTAGCCTGGACACTTTTCCATTTGTTATGTAAGAATTAAAAGTATTTATCTGAACCTAACTAAGTAAAGGAGGAGAAGGCTTCAGTTACAACGTGTAATTTCTAAAGTGTTAAAAAAAAATTAGGAAAAAAAAACTACCATAGGTGCCTGCCAGGCATGGAACTTTCCATTGCTGTAGACTGAGCCTTGGCCAGAAACACACACTACTTTGTGCCCTGGCACAGACGTGAGGTACATGGTATGGCAAATACCGGCTTTTCCAGAAATGTATTTGCTCATTCCTTAAGTGAATGTTTCCATTTATTTTCTGAGTCAAGCATTGAATCAGGTGCTGGAGTGATTTTTTTTTTAAATGTTTTTAAGCTTCAGTACTTGTCTTCGCGATGCTGGCATCTCTTCTTCAAGCCCAGACCACCCCACATCCCCTCTTGCCTTCTTGGTCTACGCTGTCTCCTTGTCAGGTGTGTAGCTATCACTGCCATGCATAAATATCCTGCTTACTCTCACATTTCTAGCGCCAGCCTTGACTTTTTAGGACCATCTTCCTGAATTATTCACCATTTTCATTTAGATATTGTGGTGGTTTGAAGAAAAAAATGGCCCCCAAATGGAGTGGAACTATTAGGAGGTGTGGTCTTGTTGGAGGAAGTGTGTCACTGTGGGGGTGGGCTTTGAGTTGTCCTATGCTCAAATTACTCCCAGTGAGACAGACCACTTCCTATTGCCTGCAAGATCTAGGACTCCTAGCTACCTCTCCAGCACCATGTCTGCCTGTACACTGCCATGTCCCACCATGAAAATGGACTGAACCTCTGAAACCGTAGGTGAGCCAGCCCCAGTTAAATGTTTCCTTTGTAAGAGTTGCCGTGGTCATGGTGTCTCTTCACAGCAATAGAAACCCTAACTAATACAGAAGTTATGGCCATCCCAAATTTAATTATTACCAAAGTATTATTCTTGAAGTTCTATGAAATTGGTTACTTCCAGTTAAAAAAAAGTATGTGTGTGTGTGTGTGTGTGTGTGTGTGTGTGTGTGTGTGTGTGTGTGCACCACAAGTGTGATTCCCCAGAGTCACAGATGGTTTGTGAGTTGCTTGACATGGGTGCTGGGAACTGAATGAGGGTCTTCTGTAAGAGCAGGAAATGCTCTTAACTGCATCTCCATCTCTCCAGCACCTTTGTATTCTTTTAAAAATATTTATTTTGTTTATATGTACATCTGTAATAGAAGCTTGAAGGAGCAAGCTTCAGTAAATATCCAATTCAGGACAGATTTTCTCAGCTTTCCACTCACTGGTCCTTTGAACTTAGACCTATTATTGTCTTGTGACCCTGTACTTTCCCAATCTCCTCCATGGTTTATAATTTCTTTCTCTTGACTTATCTGACTTATCTTCTACATAGTACATATATGATTGAGTTTCCCTGGATTTTGCCTCTAGCTCATTTATTAACATCATTATGCATACACCACCAAACTGAATAGAAATCTGCAATGCCAACATCAGTCCTCTGTACACTAAGACACTAGTTGGTATTTTATTCTCTTTTTCATTTTTTCTGTATGTTCCATGCATCTATAATGAATAAGTCAGCATTTACTTATTTTTAAAACTATGTTTGTTTGTTTTTTTTAATACCATGCTGTGGTGGCACACACTTCTAATCCCAGTACTCAGGAGGCAGAGGCAGGTGGATCTCTGAGTGAGAGGCCAGCCTGGTCTACAGAGCAAGTTTTGGGATAGCCAGGACCACACAGAAAAACCCTACCTTAAAAATGCAAAAACAAACAAACAAACAAAAAACAACCAACAACAACAAAAACAAAATGGGTTTTTTCCCCAAAAAGAGGTGTGTGTGTGTGTGTGTGTGTGTGTGTGTGTGTGTGTGTGTGTGTGTATCACATTGTGCAGGTTCCTTCAGAGGCCAGAAGAGGGCTCAGATCTCCTGGAACTGGAGTTACAGGCAGTTGAAAGAACAGTAAAGGATTTTTAACTGCTGAACCATCTCTCCAGCCCTAAAAAGTGTGTGTTTGTGTATTTTCTGTGTGTGTGTGTGTGTGTGTGTGTGTGTGTGTATGGACATCCAAGGATAACTTATAGGAACCAGTTCTTTCCTTGCACCATGTATGGGTCCTGGGGATAAAACTCAGGTCATGTAATCTCTCCCCAGGATAGACTTTGGTGGCAAGTGTCCTTACCCATTGAGCCATCTCACCAGCCCAGATTTGTGTCTTATCCAAAGCTTTCTATGATCTGTCACAGCACCACCTCACAGCTAGCTGCCTTACTCTGTGTTTCCATAGCTCTTGTGTTTAATTTGTACTACAAGAGCTTTGAATTCAGCTAAGTAATGTCTCGATAGTATCAATACTCAATCACTCCCTGGGTGGAGTTAGTGGTGGAGGCTACCCTTGTTATTTTTATTTTCTCGAACTCCTCTGGTGTTCTTGGTTCTTCCAACAGTTCTTGTTATAAAGGAAACACTAAAAATATTTGTTTGGTTAAGCAAGATAAACTAGCTTGCCTCTCTTTTCCCTTCTCTGACACAATTATTCAGGAACTATATTAATGAGTCCCCCAACTAGTGCATCCTGTGACTCCCCCCCCCCCCGGGGCACCCATCCTTAGTGCTGACTGTACTTCCTGTGAACACTCTTGCTAGCTTTGTTCTTGATCTGAAGTCTACAGTTATCCGACAAAGACATGAAGATCAGGTCTTGAAGAAAACAATCCCGGGTTTTATTTCAGCAGCTGTATTTTATCTAGAACAAAAAAAGAAAAGGGTTATGCCAGAAATAAAAAGAGCAGCCTGAGTGGTTCACTGTGCAGACTTTAATGGCTCCTATTTATATTTTGGGATCCATCCAATTACCACTAATCTTAAGCAAATGACAGGAACCGGAGGACCATACCTCATAAGGGAGGGTAATAGACAAAGCACGACTTTGATAATTAGCTTAAATATTGAAATTACCAAGGAGGAATACAGCTGATACTTAGAATCTGTAAGATGTGGGTGTCCCCTTCACATTTCTCTAAAGATGGGTACATACAGTAGGAGCACTACAGAGTTTTGTTTCTGCTCAATATGGAGTAACAGGTTTACCTGTTTCACAAAAACCATATAAAATAAAACAAAGGGGTGTGTGTGTGTGTGTGTGTGTGTGTGTGTGTGTGTGTGTGTGTGTGTGAAATGAACATCTGTGGAGATAATGGGTGTTAAGTCAGGAAGGACACTGATCCCTGAGACAAAAAAGAAAGCCCTAACATGTCCCCACTACTTCTTAAGACAGCCCCTAGGCTGAAGCTCAGGGAAAGAAAACTCAGAGCCCTGAACTGAGAGTCATCCGTGGTGGCTAGAGATCATACACTAGAATACCAAACACAAGACAGCTGCCCAGAGAGAAAACTCTGGAGGTCTTCAGAGAGCCCTACTCAGATATTGGGCAAAAAACTGATCAGTGTATCCACATGAGAAAATTATCCAAGGTCCAAGGGAAAAATCCAATAGGATTATGAAATAGAGTACCTGGCTACTCACACAGGGTTAGGAATGGTTAGTCATGGCAATACTGAAAAAAATATTAATATTTTATTAGGCATTGAGTTGAACACTTGGGAGGATTTGATCTCAATGAAGAATAATTATCCCCAGACTGAACACTGTTCTCGAACCATCTAACAAACCATAAGAGTAAGACCCAAGAGAATAAAATTGTTTCCCAGTATTTCAGCTACTTCCTAGAACAAAGTATAGGAATAGTTTTAAGAATATAAAAATATATAGCATCCAATTAGTCTTCAATGTTTGATATTCAGCAGAAGATTACCAAGCATGCAAAGAAGCAAGAAACCTGGGCTGGAAGGTAGAACAGTGGCAGAATGTTTGCCCAGCACCTATTAGGTCTTGGGTTCAAACCCCAGTACCACCACCCAAGAAATTCTAACTCACAAGAGAACAATTGATCAACTGAAATCAAAGCAGAACAGATGAAAACACCAGGATTAGTAGACAAGACAGTAAATGCACCTTTTTAAAGTACTGAAAAAAAAATCTGTCCATCTCTTAAACTACAGTCAGGAAATCTACCTTTCAAAACCAAAGGTAAAATAGAAACATTTTCAGAAACACAAAAATTGAAAGAATTAATTGGAAGCAAAGTTGAACTACTGGAAGATTAAAGAGTGCCCTTCATTTGACAAATATATACTATGTTTTTGGTTTTTTGTTTGTTTGGTTTTGGTTTTTTTTTTTTTTTTTTTTTTTTTTTTTTTTTTTTTTTTGGTTTTTTGAGACAGGGTTTCTCTGTGTAGCTTTGCGCCTTTCCTGGAACTCACTCTGTAGCCCAGGCTGGCCTCAAACTCACAAAAATCCACCTGGCTCTGCCTCCCGAGTGCTGGGATTAAAGGCGTGTGCCACCACTGCCTGGCAAGGGTGCCCTTCATATAGCCAAACTCTACCAGATAGAACTATGGGTCTTATGACGTTATTATGAAATGACTGCATGGGTAAATGTATTTGTTTCTCATTAATTAAATTCTTAAAATATAATTGAGTGATGAAAAATATATACTGAGGTGCTTATAACATACACATGAGTAAAACGTCTAAGTACACACTAAAAGGCAAGACCAAACCATGGAAACACAAGCGACAGTGATATCAGCAAGATGGCACACTGAGAGGACCTTGTTCTTCCTCATAGAGACACCAATTTAACAACTCCTGGGTTAATTTCCCCTTTGTGAGAAATCTCATAATCAATAGAGCAGCCCCTATACCCTGGGTGAGTGCACACCATATAGAAACAGGCAGGAAAGGTGGAGACACAGTCTCATCATAATCTCCACTGCTAGCACAGTGTGTTCTGCTATCAGGAGGGAATCCCCAGCTCAGCTTTTCCCTGAAGAGTAAAGGAAGAAATTGGACCATGCAGCTAGTCTCCTAACTTTTCCTGGTCCTACCACAGGAGCTGGCTTCTGTCTTTCTTGCTCAGAATGCTAATTGGGCCAGTGTGTACTAGTTCCCAGGGAGCTATACAAAACAAAGAAATATGAAGTCATTAATCACAGAGCAGGAAGAAAACCCAGAGCACATTTTTTAGGGGATGGCAAGAGTCAGACCACGTATATAACCTTGCATGTGTTCTTGGTGTGATTGAATGGACTGGCTTTGGCTTTGCTTGTCTTTGAGCAGTGAGAGAGCCAAGCATCTACTACATTCATAGCTACAAAGAAAACACTGAAATTTAAGCAAGAGTGCATCTCTGTGGCTCTTGTCCTCAGCAAAACATAGAATAAATAAGTAAAGAGATCCAGTACCCAGCTTTCACTTGGAGACGGGAGAGTTGGACCACACATCCAACATTCTACCTTCCTGAGAGTTACTCATGCTGTGGGACGGCCTGTATGCTGTAAATATATGTTGCTATGGTTGATTGATAAATAAAACGCTGATTGGCCAGTAGCCAGGCAGGAAGGATAGTGTAGGCGGGAAAAGGAGGAGGAGAATGCTGAGAGGTAGAAGGCTGAGGCTGAGAGCCGCTGCCAGCTGCTGCCATGAAAAGTGAGATATAAGGTACTGGTAAGCCACGAGCCACGTGGCAACTTACAGACTAATAGATACGGGTTAATTTGAGATATAGGAACTAGATAGCAAGAAGCCTAAGCCTTTAGGCCAAACAGTTTAAATAATATAAGCGTCTGTGTGTTTATTTTATAAATGGGCTGCGGGACTGCCGGGGATTGGCAGGAGCTGGAGAGAAACACTCCAGCTACAATCTCACCTGTCTTGAAGCATGGATAAACATATTCTAGAAACCCACAGACAGCTTAGAGCAAAGACGTTTGTTGGGACTAGCACAAAGGTAGAAAACTCACACATGAAGTCCTTCTCTTGTACAAAGCTGATTCATCAAAACTGGGAAAGGTGATAAGTATTGTTTTATTTGTTTAAATCGAATGTGCAGGTATTAATATACATACACAAACACACATGTCAATGAAAATGAAAAAAAAAATAGGGAAACAGAATCCAAACTAAATAGCAAGATGAAAATCTGGAAATGGATCATAAGGACAGGGAGATATATGAATTACTTGACAGAGAGTTTAAAATAGCATCACAGGGCTGGAGATTCAGTTGACAAGTTGCCAAGAGTACATGGTGCTCTTGCAGAGGACCTGAGTTCACGTCCTAGTACTCACATAGGCAGTGCACAACCTCCTGTAACTTCAGTTCCAGAGGGTCCAGCACCCTGTTCTGGCATCCACAGGCATCTGCACACACATCTCACACACACACACACACACACACACACACACACACACACACACTGTAAAAAAATCTTGGAGGGTAGATCTTATGTTAAATATTCTTAACATAATAAGGTAAAAAAAATGGACATTTGAAATAGAAAGCTACAAATAATTAAACATGAAGGTATGGAAAAATATGTTCATGAGTCTAAAGATCCAATATTATAAGGGTCAATGCAATTTCAATAAAAATTCCACCAGGGTTTTCCTATAGAAATTAGAAAGTAAATTCATGCACAAATACAAAGGACCTAGCCTCGCCAAAACAACAAACAAACAAAACAACACAACACATAAAGACTTTATGAAAGAACAAAGTTGTAGGGCTTTCTCTACCTGATTCAAAGAATTGCTACAGGGTGACAGGAATTAAGACTTTAGTTTGGTCTGGGCAGTGGTGATGTACGCCTTTAATCCCAGCACTCGGGAGGCAGAGCCAGGCGGATCTCTGTGAGTTCGAGGCCAGCCTGTTCTACAGAGCGAGTTCCAGGATAGGCTCCAAAACTACACAGGGGAACCCTGTCTCGAAAAAACAAAAAACAAACAACCAACCAACCACTTCAGTTTGGAATAAAAACACACAAGTAGAGGAACTGGAAAAGAACGGGCATGGGAAGAAGCCCACATCTATGTAAAAGTGAACATGAACCTGGGATTGAGTCGGTGAGCAGCATTCCTCCGAGGTTCTCTAGCACCTGCCTGGGGTTTCAGCTCTGACTTTGTACTCACAAATGCCAGTACATTTGATGAAGGCAAAGGAGATTCAGTGGAGAAAAGAAGCAACCTGTTAAACATCTAGTACAGACATTATTGGATAACGACATTTAAAAAAAGAAAGCTTGAATTCATATGATGCACTGCTTACAATGAACTAAAATAGACCCCAAATGTAAAACCAAAACTATAAAACCTGTAGAAAACATAGAAGCAAACCTTTGCGAACTTTGGAAAGGCAATGATTTCTTAGATAAAACAAACAAAACAAAAAACAAAAACGTGATCCATAGAAGAATCAAATACTAAATTATACTTTACCGATTTTGAGAATTTTAGTTCTTTGGAAATCTTTGCTAAGATTACATTGAAAGGCATAGATAAAAAGCAAATATATCTAATAAAGAATTTATATCCAGAATGTGTGGAGAACTCTCAAAATTTGACGAGATCAGTCCTGGTTTGCTTTCTGTTGATGTGGTGAAAACCATCACCAGAAGCAACTTAGGCGGGCAAGGGTTTATTTCATCTAGATAACAGTTCATCCCTGGGGGAAGTCAGGGCACACACTCAAGGCAGAAACCTAAGGACAGGAACTAAGCAGAACCTCGGAGGAATGCTGCTTACTGGCTTGCCCCAGCCCTACATTCAGCTGTCTCTCTTGTGTCACCCCCTGGACCTTCTGAAGGGAAGGGGTTACTGCCAACAGTGGACTGGGCCCTCCATGTCAATTAACAATCAAGAAGATTCCACACAGATGTACCTACAGGCCAATCTGAAGGAGGCATTGGCTTAACTGAGGCTCCCTCCCAAGTGACTCTGGTTTAACATCACATTGCCAAACAAACCAGCACGATAAGCAACCCAGCTATCTTTTTCTATCTTTTATTTATTTGTCTCCTTTCTCCTCCTTTCTTTCTCTTCTTCCTTTTTGGTGCCTATACTTTGGTAAAAATCAAGGGATTGAAAAACTATGTAAAAATGTTTTAGCATACTTTTTTGGGGGGAGTATGAGTGCTCTATCTGCATGTATGCCTGCTAGCCAGAAGAGAGCATCAGATCCTATTATAGGTGGTTGTGAGCCACCATGTGGTTACTGGGAATTGAACTCAGGATGCCTGCTAGCCAGAAGAGAACATCAGATCCCATTATAGGTGGTTGTAAGCCACCATGTGGTTACTGGGAATTGAACTCAGGACCTCTGGAAGAGCTACCAATGCTCGTAACCGCTAAGCCATCTCTCCAGCCCAGCATACTTTTTTAAAGACAGGATTTCAGAACTTGCTATATAGCATACACAGCCTTAATGTATTGATCCATCTACCTTTGCCTCCCCAGTATTGTGATTATGGCACACACAACCGTGCCCAGCCATAATCCATTTTTTTAAAGATGAGCAACAGAATTGAAATGCAATTTGTTTTGTTTTTTATTTTTTTTTTTAATTTTCTGGAGCTGAGGACCGAACCCAGGGCCTTGTGCTTGCTAGGCAAGCACTCTACCCACTGAGCTAAATCCCCAACCCCTGTTTTGTTTTTCAAGACAGGATTTCTCTGAATGGCTCTGGCTGTCCTGGAATTCCCTCTGTAAACCAGACTCACCTCAAACTCGGAGATCCGCCTGCCTCTGCTTCCCAAGTGCTAGATTAAAGGCGTGCGCCGCCACTGTCCTGAAATGTAATTTTTACAATTACATGTATTTATTTATTTTGGGGTGGGGCTGTCAGAGCACAACTTACAAGAGTCAGTTCTCTCCTTCCGCTAGGTAGGTCCCAAGGCTTGGTGACAAACACTTTCATCTGCTGAGACATCTCACCAGCCCGGGAACATATTCTTCACCAAAAAAACACACCAGAAAAAAAAATGATTGCATAAAAAGAGACTCAACATGAACAGTGAATAAGAATTGGCAATATAAACCAATGAGATACCATTATATGCGAGTTAAAATACCTAAGATGTAAAGCGTGACCACATCAGGAGTTGGAGGCGGTGGAGAAACCGCACAGCTGGTGGGAATATAAAATGGCAGAACCACTTCATAAAAGTTTGATAGTTTATTTACTTACTTACTTACTTATTTATTTATTTATTTATTTATTTGTTTATTTATTTATTTTCAAGACAGGGTTTCTCTGTGTAGCTTTGGTGCCTGTCTCAAGAACCTAGGTGGGCGCTGGAGAGCTGGCTCAGCAGTTAAGAGCACTTGGTGCTCTTGCAGCTGGACACGGTTGTGTGTGCCGTAATCACAATACTAAGAAGGTGAAGGCAGATGGATCAATACATTAAGGCTGTGTATGCTATATAGCAAGTTGTAGGCCAAGCTAAAAACAGTGAAATCCTGTCTTTAAAAAAGTGTGCTAAAACATTTTTACATAGTTTTTCAATCCCTTGATTTTCCCAAAGAATCTTGCTCAGTTCTCAGCACCCATATGGTGGCTCACGAACATTCATAAATACAGTTCCAGGGCATCCAACAGGTATGCACATGGTACACATACAGGCATACAGGCGAAACATACACATAAAGTAAAATAAATTAACGAAAAGAAGAACCAAGCTGGATGGTTCCTGAGGAATGACACCAAGGTTGAACTACGGCCTCCGCCATCCAAGCCAGCTGGCTAGTCCACATGTCCATATTTTCCCAAGAGCAGTAAACGCCCTGATCTTACAAAGACTCGCACAGAAGTGTTCTCAGTACTTTCGTTATGACCATCCCAAATTGAAAATGACGCAAATGTCCATTAGCAGGCAAATGGATAGACAATGTATAGTACACACAATGGAATACTTAGTAATAAAACATCTAAACCTCAAAACTACTGCGCTGAGATAACCCACATAAAAGATTGTATGGTTTCATATTTACTATTTTATATCAAATTCTAGACTATGGATATTATCTGTGGCTTCAGAAAGCGCATCAGTGGTTGCTGGATGGGATGGGTCACAAGGAGGGATGGACAATAAAAAGATGTGGGCAAACAGGGGCAATTCTATGATTAATATCTTGTCTGTAGTGGCGGCTTCATGGGAAAAACACATACCCAAATTTAACCAACTATGTTTGAAGTATTTTCAGTTTATCGTATGTCAATTTCACTTCAAAAAAGCTGTAAAAAAATCTTTCCCCAATGAGTGGAACCCGTTAGTTCTATACAAATACTTCCTTAAAGATTGATGGCTGTGATTTTTTTTCCTGCCCCATAGTAAAGGTTCTCAGTGTGATGGCTCCAGTCTTGAAAATCAAAAAGTGTTGGGGATGACAAGATTTTGTTTTTGAAAAAATACATCTCCTGGGTATTAGGGAAGGGCCTCATTGCAGCAGCTGAGACTGAGAGCTCCTCATGGCATTAACCTTTTAACCATATGAATACTGTAGGTGTGATGGTACACACGTGCAATGCCAGCACTTGCATGGCGGAGACAGGAAGATCAGGAGTTCAAGCCCAACCCTGCAACTACGCAGGCCCAGATGTGTTGCCCCACCCCAATATCCACCTCACCTGTGATCTGCTGGAGCACGTGAAGGGGCCCAAAGCTGCAGGATCTCCACAGCACAGGGCAACAGCAGGATAACCAGGAGGAGTCCCAGTGAGGGCCCAGCATCGATAGTGTAGCAGAAACCAGAGGCCTTGAACCAGACCAATGACCCTCTGCAATGAACACTTGCAAGTACACACTTGTGGTCAGCATGAGCTACGTGAGACTCTATCTCAAAACAAAACCAAATCAAAACAAAAGTAAAAATAAGTATGAATTTTAATCTATGGTCTGTGAAAAGTCCATTTGAAGGTTATAATATACATATATATGATAGATTGTGATACACTGTAGAACTAATGTCTCGCTCTATTAAATCAGAGACTGTATAAATAGATCTCATTTTTGTCATTTCTTTTAATAATATTTAAGAATTAGGAATGCCCAATTTTTAAAATTACAAGCCAGGTCAAAGGTAACTAACTCAAATTAGAATATGAAATAAAATCTGAAACTTTTAGGAATATGATTTTTATTCTCTAAACTTAACAAAAAAAATCAGTCTTTATTCAAAATTTCCTATCTTACCTAAGATGAGTTCCTCATAAGCTGTATCTAGTCTTTGGAGATCTCTTACTTTTAATCTCCTTTCAACAATACTGTTTTCTTTCAAAGTGCAAGACTCGGACAAACACACACATGTCCACTTTTGTCTCGTGTGTGTGTGTGTGTGTGTGTGTGTGTGGTGTAAATGGCTATAGATGGTGAGACCAGAAGGGGAACAGAAGAGAGGAAAAAGAGGTTATAAGGAAGGGGCAGGGGAAGAAGAAGGTAATAGAATATATAAAATAAGGCAGAAAGGGGACTTGGGAGGGAGAGTACAGGAGTTGGGGATGGAAGTGTACACAGGGTGGGGGATGGGAAGAGAAGGGTACGAAGCAAGTGTGTATGAGAACACCACATTGAAACCAATTGCTCCGTATGTTAATAAAAAACAAATATTCTTTTTATTTCTGGATTTTTATTTGACTTTGTAGTAAAAAAGAAATAGTAGGTATCTTCAGCCATTAAAATTCACAAGTGACTAAATCCCTCCTGTTCAAACCACCTGGGGTTGTGTTCCCAGGAGCCCACCCACTGAGATCACTCTCCGATCCATACATTCTTTCCTACTTGGTCTCTTGTCTCGCTAGGTTATGATATTTTTATTTTGTAGAAGAGACTCATGGACAGTAGAGCACCATAGTCTAAAATGTTTCTTTCCCCCCCCTTCTTTTATTTATTCTTGTGTCTTTCACATCATGAATCTCCATCCCATTCATTTCCTCATCCCTTGGTATCCATCCATTCTTGCAAACTGTGCCCCGCCCCCACCCCCCAATAAAATAAATTTAGGAGAAAAAAGAAAAAGAGAGGAGGAAAAAAAAATCTCGTCATGGAAACAGTAGTGTGACACACAATGAATCACATGGTAAACACTTTTATCCATATATATCTTTATTTGCGAGTGTTCATTGCAGAGAGTCATTGATCTGTTTCGAGGCCTCTGGTTTCTGCTACACTATCGATGCTGGGTCCTCGCTGGAACTCCTCCTGGTTATCCTGCTGTTGCCCTGTGTTGTGGAAATCCTGCAGCTTTGCTGGTCCCTTCATGTGCTCCAGCATAACACAGATGGGGTGGATGTTGGGGTGGGCCAACACATCACCCTGGGCCTGGGTAGTTGCAGGGTTGATCAGGCCACCAGCTCTCACTTGTCCTCATCATCAGGGTGAGCTCTCTTGCATTGTCCTGCCGAGTTGATTCTTGCAGCATCGTGGTGTAGGGGTCATTTTCCCACTGCTGCAGCTGACGAGGGACAGGGCCGAACTCCTTATGACCTCCCACTTGCCTCAGGCATTGATGGGTACAGGTTGGGGGTGGGGTGGCATTTGCTTTTAATTCCAGCATTTGGGACAGATAGGTAGATCTCTGAGTTTGAGGCCAGCCTGATCTACAAAGTGAGTTCCAGGATAGCCAGGGCTACACAGAGAAACCCTGTCTTAAGAAAACAAATATCCTTAAAGTGCCATGTACAAAGAGATGTGCCTTTATGGGCCTTCCTTCTTTGTCAGGAAGACACACTGGCATGTTAGCAAAGTGCAGTGTGCCATGTGCATGGCTATGGATGCTAATTCTGAATTCTATACTATGCTGTTCTCCCTCCTTTACTTCAATAAGCTCCGCTCCCTTCAGGTCCAACACAGAACCTAGAGGAGACTGGTTACAGACATGACAACTACCTCAGTCTTGCAGAACCACTATGAAATGATCTCCCGAGGAACTAGACTTGTTTGGTATGGCCACGAAGGTTCAAACCAAGACCGGTGGGTAGAAGCTAAGGAAAATGGTTTTTCAGTAAGTGAAATGATAGAACTACATCAACAGAGTACGTTCACTTAGCAGTTTCCCGTTGTAGGTGGTCATGGCCACACTAGATGATTAAGAAAGAATTCAAGCCTCCATTTTCAATTGCAGATAAGTTGTCTATGTGGGTAAAAATTAGAAAAGAAAAAACAATAAAAGATTGTAATAAGAATGAGTCCAAAGAATAATTCTGGATATATTTATAGAATATTATCTGTGAACATTGGCATAAATAAGTTTTTTGTCTCTGTCAGGTAGCACCTAAGCTCTTTGATAATGTTATGGTTCTATAACATAGGAAACATCAAGTTCAATGGGAATCCTAGTCATTCTACAAAGGTCTATGAGTTTATATTATCTTAAAAGCCGTTGTTCCTAAGTGACTACACATAAAAGAAAATGTGTGACTTTGGGTACCGTATTAAATGCAGATTCTCCCCCTTGGTAGTTCTCGTTCAATACTTTTTCTTGTATGTGTGCACGGGTATGCACTCACTGGTGCACATGTAAATGAGCACAGGCACATGCACGCCATGGCACCCATGTGGAAGTCAGAGGGCCAGAGGTTTTTCCTTGCAGAGTTTTTCTCTCACTATCTACCTCATTGCCACAGATCTCTGCTGGTTTTGCGGCTGGGCCATGTGCTCCAGGCTAGCTGGCCCATGGATTCTGAGCCATTTGCCTGCCTCTTCCATCTCATCAAAGGGGTGCTGGAATTACAGATGCATGCTAACACCTTCGTTGGCAGCTTCTTACATGACTCCCAGGGACGGACCTCAGGTCCTCAGGCTTGTTTGGCTAGTGTCTTGACCAGTTGAGTGAGCCACCTCCTTGAGCTTCACTTTTTTTTATTTTTTTATTTTTTTCCCCCCGAGACAGGGTTTCTCTGTGTAGTTTTGGAGCCTGTCCTGGAACTCACTCTGTAGACCAGGCTGGCCTCGAACTCACAGAGATCCTGGCTCTGCCTCCCGAGTGCTGGGTTTAAAGGATTAAAGGCATGCGCCACCTCCGCCCGGCCCTTCACTATTTTTTTAAGTGGTATCCAGACATTTGAATTTTTAATCAAGTGTTTCAAATAAAAAATGTAAGTGGTCAGAAAGTTACACTGTGAGAAACACAAAGAGCGTGGAAAAGAATAATTCTCCTCATATCCAAATTTATGACAGCATGCAAAACTTTATGTTCAGGCGAATCCCACCTTTTAAACAACAAATGCTGACCTATTTTTGTTTGTTATTCTACCTCAGGAACAAAAGCCATGATGAAATCTGTGGCGCTTGTCACCCTGGGGCTAACTTTGCTGTTAGGAACCCACGCCATGCCTTCAAGTCGCCTTTCTTGCTACAGAAAGATGCTAAAAGATCGCAACTGTCACAACCTTCCAGAGGGCAGATCGGATCTGACGCTGATCGACACAAACGTCCAGCATCATTTCTGGGACGGGAAGGGATGTGAGATGATCTGTTACTGCAATTTCAGTGAACTGCTCTGTTGCCCAAAGTAAGGAAATGAAATTTCAAAGTGTGTTGCTATATTTGTAGAAAAAGCCTCTTAAAAGTTCATCTTTTGCCGGGCGGTGGTGGCGCACGCCTTTAATCACAGCACTCGGGAGGCAGAGGCAGGTGGATCTCTGTGAGTTCGAGGCCAGCCTGGGCTACCAAGTGAGCTCCAGGAAAGGCGCAAAGCTACACAGAGAAACCCTGTCTCGAAAAACAAAAAAACAAAAAACAACAACAAAAAAAACTGTGTTAATTAACCCCATGAAACATGTTTCTATGTCGTAGAATTTAAGTGCCAATCAATATTAAAATGTTTTTTTTTCATTATTGGTTTATTAAACCAGTTTATTGCAGTGGGCTTATATTTTCTGATATAACTTTGTGATCATTACTGTTACATTTAAACAGAGGTATAAATACACAGAAACAGTTTCTCCTTAACTTTGAGATTTTTTTTCCAGTAGCGACAGAATCACTTTGCAAAGTGTGTTTCTAGTAAGTCAGAATCATAACACCCTGTACATACAATTTTACACTATTCCATGCATTTTTTCATGTTACCTTATACTAGCTTTTCTACCCAAGAAGATAAGAATAGCTTTTAGAACACTTTTCCTGTATAAAATTTAGGAAGCTGAGATATTTGAATTAAATATAACAAAATAATGAATTAAATATGAGAATAAATTTAATAAAATTTAAAAATAGTCAGATAAATATTTAAATAAATATAAATATTTTAAAATTTGTTTAATTGTTTTCTAAGTAATGTTTACTGATCCATCTCTTCTGACCTCCAAATTTAAACTTCATAACCCATCTCCACATCAGAGTGAACTCTTTTGGATAGGGTTTTGAAATTAATCTATTGTTTCCTTTTACTTATAGACAAATAATAGCCTAACATCCATGGTAAATGGGTGAAAGCAAACGCAGTTACCTTTTTGGTCTTTGGGGCTCCTGTGGGAAGTCTTCCTACCCAGCCTTTTGTATTTGGTTCACCTACAATGAGTAGTCGTATCTGAAACCCTGGGAAGCCCCGTCCACTTTCAACCCAGAAAAGACTAGCATACCCCTCAGTTTCCGGCTGAGTTTAACTGGTGTTCTTTCTTTCAGAGATGTCTTCTTTGGACCGAAGATCTCCTTTGTGATCCCCTGCAACAATCACTGAGGATCTGTATGCCTTCCAGAGAATGCGGTCCCTAACTTCCCACAAACTGCGTTATATAGTTACAGTTCTGATTTCCGCCCAGCATATGAAAGCACAGATTGTATAAACCTGGCTACAGCGGCAATAAAAGTTATTTCCATTCAGCTTGTCTCTGTGGATGTTGTTAGCACTGATTAAAATATTTGGCTAGAAGACTGTTATTTAGGAGGAGTTCACTACATCCAATAAGAGTTCTGTCCCCCAATGGATAGCCACAATCCTGATTCGAAGATAGAAACCTTTGGTTGTTAATTATGAGTTTTGACCAGGCAAATTGAACAGAGAGAACCAGATAATAAATGAACTTACTGGAAGGGAAGCTACACATTTTTTACTAAAAAGGAAAAAGAAGAACCCATCCTTAGGTATTATTACATATGCCTCATCTTTAAGTACATTTTAATTTTGCTGTTTTGAAAAACAAAACAACATCTTAAAGGTAATATTGTTAACTCCATTTTTTCTAACTCGAGTTTAAGATACACAACAAGCGAAAGCAGAATTGAACACCATTCAAACATACAGTTGTATCCTTAAGATCATGATATATTTGCCTGGAGTATCATTATTTTTAAGAATTAAAAAAGTGCACTAGAGAGAGCTGATGTGTGACTCGGTTGGTAGATGCCTGGCAGTACGCAGAGGCCCAGGTTCAAGCCCCAGTACTACATAAATTAAATTTGCAAATTTACAGTTGCAAATCCTCAGCTACGGTTTGGCAGCACTGGCTGTAGCCAGGCAGCAAATCTGTTCCCTCGGGCACCGGCTCTATCACGCTGCTAAAAGGAACTTTATCTAGATCTCTATCCCTCTATAGAAGAACTCAGGATTCAAAGGCTGAGGTGACATTCTGCTCCCTCAGAGAGGCTGAAGAGCAAATTGCTAACCTTTTCTCCTTGCTCCTTCTGCTCAGCCCCCACTTAAGAACCTAGCTACACATGGTTCCCCCCTACCACTTCCTGTCAGCTAATTGCTGACTCAGCCTCTTGCCCCCAGGTTAATTTTATTTAATCAAACAAATGTAACACATCTTTGCATCATTAAACAAATGTTCCACAGCATAAACGAATCTTAATGAATATCCCACAACAGCATATAGTGGCATATGCCTTCGATCCCAGCACTGGGAACAGGAAGCGAGAAGGATCCCAAGTTTAAGTTTAAGGACATTCTCAACTATGTAGACAATTTGAGTCCAGCTACACAGGACCTTACTTTAAAAAGAAGAAGAAGAAGAAGAAGAAGAAGAAGAAGAAGAAGAAGAAGAAGAAGAAGAAGAAGGAAAGAAGGAAGGAAGGAAAGAAGGAAAGAAGGAAAGAAGGAAA
>CABHPR010155732.1:17809-32848 GCA_902168415.1 Peromyscus melanophrys | reverse complement strand
TCTGTCTCTCTCTGTCTCTCTCTGTCTCTCTCTGTCTCTCTCTCTCTGTCTCTCTGTCTCTCTCTCTGCCTCTGTCTCTCTCTCTCTCTCTCTCTCTCTCTCTCTCTCTCTCTGTCTCTCTCTCTCTCTCTCTCTCTCTCTCTGTCTCTCTGTCTCTCTCTCTCTCTGTCTCTCTGTCTCTCTGTCTCTCTCTCTCTCTCCTCTCCTCTCCTCTCCTCTCCTCCCCTCCCCCATCACAGCAGTTACTTGGTCTTGCCTCCTAGTTCCACAGAATTCTTATAGCAGTCCACAGGGACCCTACGGCCCTGGCAAAGGAATGGCTGTGCAGAACTGAATGGAGCATGTCTGCTGCAGAATCAGAAGGTGAGCACACCCACCCGGAGAAGACAGGTCATAAGCCGCACAGTTGCAAGGGCCTTGGTTCCCACTGCCCTGCCTTGCTTGGTCTGGAAGGAGATGAAGTGATGAGCCGATGCACATAGTTCACTTTCATGAAAGAAAAAGAAAAAAAAAACCTGACACTTCAACTTCAAGCCATCATAACAAGGAAGAGTTCACTTAGTTCACTGTTTATAGTCTGTGTATAATACATACAAACTGCTGCGGGTCACGTGTCCTAATATTGGGAGTACAGTCACTCTCAATGAATTGTGCTGCTGTTTCCATAAAGTCACAGATGAACAAAGCCCTGAAGGTGGTATCCAAATAGATATATTTGGAGCAAACAGGCTGTATCCAGCATTCGTTCCCAGCATGAGCAAGCGAGGAAAACAGCTTCCAGAACATCTCTTCTTTTTCTGGTACCTTCAGAATAGGCACTCACTGAGACTTCTGTCTGTGGAGGAATGTCCCAGAAGCCACTTCCAGGATCAGGGACTTTTTTTTTTTTAACCACTTTCTTACCACACCAGATATCTATGACCAGGCCTCTGAGTGTGTGTGTGTGTGCATGCATTTCTACCTCTGCCCAGATGATTTCCAAGGCTTCTGTCTAACCCTGTGCTACTTCCTGATAGCTGCTCACTCCAGGCTTTGCTTTATAACCTAAAGAATCCCCCCCGATTCTGCTCAGTATTCTCATGGGGAGATCTCCTAAACAGCCTGGATCACACCTTTCCAGCATTCTCTCCAGCAGGACTCGCTGAGGACGTTTGTGTCCTCCAGGGAGTCTAAATGCTCACTCTGCAGGTTCCTCTAATTTATTTCCACTTTCTGCCATGTCCTATTCCTGTGAACTCTTTCCTTTATTCCGCATGTCTTTCTCTGTCACCTGTCTGGGTCTGACCTTCCCTGCAAACTAAGTTAGGAGAGGCACTCTGCTATTTATGGCTGACCTTATCCCGTGCCTTGTAAGGGATGCTAAAGGCTTTTCTCCCACCCTCGCCACTGAATTTTGAAATTAATTTTAAAAGAGAACACAATTTCTAAAGCTGCCCTTCCTTGAAGGACACTTTATTCCCTCTGCAGAATGTATACTGAGGATTGGTCTCTGGGGAAAAAAATACTTCTGTGCCTCTGTTTTGTTTTATTCCTGGGGTTACACAGGGGATGCATGGCTTGGTGGCACAGTTAATCCAGGGGAGCATCTGCTTTCTTTGGCAGAGTTCAATTTACAGTGTAATGGGGGTTAGAAGAACTATTCCAAAGAGCAACAGCTTTTTCTACACAAAGCATCGTTTTGCCTCCGGCCAAGCCTCTCCACCTTGGTGGCCACTTTGTCAGAGTCTAGCATCCTGTAGGCATCATAGTGCTTGTGCTTGATGATTAAAAAGAAAACACTGCACGTGCGTGCACACACATACACACACACATACACACACACACACACACACACACACACACACACACACACACACAACTTTTATTGCAAAATTGTTTGTTTTATTACAGCCCAAACCCAAACCCAAACTCCTTCCTTAGCGAGGGAAAGACAAAAGGAGAAAAAGGGGGCAGAAGTCTGAACGTTCTCTGAGTCTGGGCTGTGGTGATTTTTTCCTCCCATCCAGTGGAGGACTGGGACCAGAGTAGAAGAAGAAAGCCATCGGGAGGGGACCTCTTCTCTTCCCTTCTGTACCTGGTCAACCCCCAGCTCCATCAGCATAGATCCTGAAGTGAGGCGGATGTGAACCAAGCCTAGCCAACCGGTGGTACCCATGTGCATGCCTGAGATACTGCAATAGCATCCGGCCTCCAGCTTCTTAAATCTGCATACGTGAATTCGAGAGTTGTGAAAAGTTTGGCAATAGTAAAATGTGTAACGGCCAAACATTAATTCAGATGCAATGCATATGAATCTGAGGTGTCTGGCTGGGCTGGCCCATGTTGCAATACACGACTTCCCTTCAGCTGTGGTTCTGGACACTCACCATGCACACACACACTGCACATGTCACACCATACAACACCTAAAATACGTATGTAAGAACTGTAGTGCTTTTACTATTTATTTTCTGTTCTTTAAAGAAAAGAAAAGAAAGGACTGGACAGCTGGCTCAGCAGGTAGGAGCACTTACCACTCCTGCTGAAAACCCAGATTCAGGTCCCAGCACCCACATATCTGCTTACAACCATCTGTAAGTCCAGTTCCAGAGGATCCAAAACCCTTTTCTAGCCAGCTCGGGTCCCTGTACACACATGGTGTACACACATGCACTCAGGCACATACACATACAAAATAAAATTAAATAAAAAAAACTACAAGAGTTTAATTACAGAAAACAAAGACTTTTACTATCTCCCTACTATGATTTCTCACATCGTGTGTTAAATGCGCACGTATGTGTTTGGATTGTATTGTACTAGAGTGTCATATTTTAAAAACTGCTATTTGAGTTGCTGTTCTGAGTTTCAAACGAAATTGTTACAAGAATTTTTGCTTTGATTAAAACAGAATTAAGCTTGCAACGTTTTCTAAACTGGCCCTAAACCTTCTTCTGTTGTTTTATAGAATGCAAAGCTTTCTCAGCACTGATGATTTTAAACAAAATACCAATTAGCTCTTTAAAACACCGAAGATGTTCTAGGCTCCACTGTATCAAATATTCAGCCATGATTGAATGCTATACAAATATAAAGAAGCACACCCATCTCATTGGTATGCAAATTTCATCATTAATAATAGTGAGATTATGTATGTATATAAATTGTTTCAATCAAAACCAATATTTTATAATATATTAGCAATGTTTGATTGTATGTTTATTTTATATACCTGTATACCTGGAGCCACATGAAAATTTCTCAGGCTAAGAGGGTCACAAGGGAGAAAACCTTAAGCAGCCCTGATGTAGCCTATGCTAGAAAGGAGGCTGGGGACATGGCCTTTGCCCCCTGGCTGTCTCACTTACTTGCTGTCACAGCCATGTGACTCTCCCCTCGTTTAGTGGTGAGGGCCCACAGCACCACCAAGGCCTCTGGGGTCTCCTAAGCTGTCACACTGGTTTCTCCTCAACCTGTACCAGAGCTCTGAACCTTGGGGCTCTTAGGACACTGGAGGTGATTTTCAGTCTAGGTACACTATGTTGGGGGCGCGCCAGACTAGGGGTAGGGTACTTTCTGTAAGAGTCTCCTGTCTCCTCTAAGTACCTGAAAGGCACAGGTCCCAACACCACCGAGCTTCAGGCACCAAGCTTCTGGAGTGATCTGATGAGGGCGTAAGGATGTAAGGATGAGGGGCGGTGGGGAGCAGGCCAAGCATCCTCACAGAGAAGAACCACAGTCTCTCACTCTCCGCTTTCCTTTCTGGGTCCCCCTCCCCCGAATCCGGACAGAAGTCTCTCCCATCCTTCAGAACTCCTCAAAGCAGCGCATGTTCGAAGTGCTGCTTTGGGCCAGCACATGAATCAACTCATTGCTTTCTTCATCAAGAGAGTCTTGCGACCAAACAAAACCAGGGCCGCAGAAGCGAGTGGCGGAGTTGATTTACATTCCGGAGCAGGCTCCTTATCTCCGAGGTAAACAGGCCTCACCAGGCAGCAATTCTGTCGTGACTTCCTACTCATTCTGTGGCTTGGGGATAAAGTGTGTGTTCCTTCCGGCTGTGGGCTTTGGGCTCCGGCTTTCGATGTTCAAAGCCAGCTTTTCAAGTTTATAGAAGCATTCACTCTCTAGTGCCTTGCCTTCCCAGACTATTGTTTCAGCTACGTGTTAAAACAACCCTACTCAATAACGCCGTTGGCTCCTGTGTTCCAGCCTGTGTCTGTCCTTATCCTGACAGAAGTTAGTGTATAAAAATTTCATTACTGAGAGACTGGTGACGAAGATCATCATTCTACCTTTGCTCTGTTTAGCTTTCTTTCTTTCTTTTTTTTTTTTTTGGGGGGGGGTTGTTGTTTTTTTTCGTTTTGGGCCCCATCCCCGTCCCCTCCCCGCAACGCGACACCCCCCCCCCCACACCCACACCTCCAGACAGGGTTTCTTTGTGTAGCTTTGGAGCCTTCCCTGGATCTTGCTCTGTAGCCCAGGCTGGCCTCAAACTCACAGAGATCCGCCTGGCTGGGATTAAAGGCATGTGCCACCATCACCTAGCTCTGTTTAGCTTTCTAATTGTATTTCCTGAGTCCCTGGTGAGAACAATAAGCGGGTGTGGTAGTTTGAATGTAATTGGCCCCCATAAGGAGTGGCACTGTTAGGAGGTGTGGCTTTGTTGGAGTAGGTGTGACCTTGTTGGAGGAAGTGTGTCCCTGTAGGGTAGGCTTTGAGGTCTCATACATGCTCAAGCCATGCCCAGTGAGTCAGTCCAATTTCTCTTGCCTTCTGATCAAGATGTAGCCAGCCCCATGTCTGCCTGTGCCTTACCATGCCCCCCACCATGATGATAATGGACTGAACCTTTGAAACTGTAAGTCACCCCAATTACATGTTTTCCTTTATAAGAGTTGCCGTGGTCATGGTGCCTCTTCACAGCAATAGAAACCCTGACTGAGACAGTGGGTTTTAATGTAGAGATTTATTTTACAAATGAGATTTTGTCCGCTGAGCATACAGATCAAAACAGATTGGCTCTGTTTCCCTCGACAGCATACACAACCATAAAGTTCCTGGTTAGTCTGCTGTGTGTTAACAATGAGTAATGGCAGGAACAAATGCAAGGTTGAGTGTAACTTTTAAAATAGCAGCCTTAGGGACTGGGGAGGTGGTTCTGTGTTAAGAGTGCTTACTGCTCCTGCAGGGGACACGAGCTCAGTTTCTAGCACCTTTATTGGGCAGCTCACAACAGCCTGTAACTCCAGTTCCAAGGGGTCCAGTGCCCTTCTCTGGCCTTTGCAGGCATTAGTCACACAGACACACAGACACACAGACACACACAAACACACACACACACACACACACACACACACACACACACACACACACGGGGTGGGGAGGAGCACACATTTATGTATTCATGCAAGTAAAACACTCATACATAATTTAAAATAGGAGAAAACAGAAATAAACATATTCCTTTGTATTTTTAATTTGTATAATGTGTGTGTGTGTGTGAGCGCACGCGCGCACGCATGCGTGTGCACAAGGTTCATGTGTATGCCTGTGCATGGGAGGCCAGAAGACAGTTTTGGCTGTGTTTCTGCCTCAGATGTAAGTCATCTGTTTTTTGAGCGAGTTGTCTCTCAAGGACCTAGGACTGTGATTATTAGGTTGGCTGGCCAGGAAGCCGTAGGGATCTTCCACCTCCCCCACCCTGAGATCACAGGCACAGGCTCCCAGGCCCAGCTTTTTACACAGGAGCTGGAAATTGGATTTAGGTCCTCGGGCTGTGCAGCAAGCCCTTTACTGAGTCAGCAATCTCTGCAATCCTTTGTATAATATTTTTAGAACAATAATCTTAATTGGGGGAGTGAGTTATAAACCAGGCCACACCCCCATCTTGGCGACGTTTGCCTCCCGCTGTTCTTGTGATAACGCATCTTCTCAGCTGTTTTCTAAGAATCTTTCCTGCAATATTTTATTTAACTTTAAAAACTACAGTGTTCAGGATTGAACCCAAGCCTTATACATGCTAGACAAATCCTCTACTCTTTAGCTATTTCCCCAGCCCTTCTTTCTGTAAAATTTTAATAACCTCAGAAGGTCCTCAGTCTCTCAATTGTGGCACATTTTTGCTTCCCCCCCCATAATAATTTTATTGATTATTTGGGAATTTCACACAAATGCACCCTGATCACACTCATTTCCCAGTCCTCCCAGGTCCACCCCCACCCTTGAGACCTTCCTCAAAAAAAGAAGAAGCTGGGCGGTGGTGGCACACACCTTTAATCCCAGCACTCGGGAGGCAGAGCCAGGAGGATCTCTGTGAGTTCGAGGCCAGCCTGGTCTACAGAGCGAGTTCCAGGACAAGCTCCAAAGATACACAGAGAGAACAATGTCTCGAAAAACCAAATAACAAGAAACAAACAAACAAATGAAAAAAAGAAGAAGTAAAAGAAAAAAGATATACCAAGTCCAATTTGTGTTGCCCACATACTCACTGGAGCATGGTCAAACTCCCATTGGCCAGCCCCTTAAAGAAAACCGAGTCCTTCCCCACCCCCACTCCTTCTAGAAGCCATCAACTGTGAAGAGATACACTTCAGCATCTTTATCACACTTTTTAAGAGTTCTCTGCAATGGCTTCCTATCTAGACTGTTTCTTTTGGGGGGTGGGGGTGGTGGGGAGAGGTTGTCACAGAAGCCTCTCTGTCTCTCACTCTCAACTGAGTCTCAGTCATCAACACCACTGCAAAAGAAGCTTCCTTGGCCTCTACAGCCGGCGGCAGCATAGACCATGAACTTCTACCTGGTTTCTGGCAACAGCATTGATGACCACAGACATCCACATGGCCTCCAGCAGCACCACAGACCATGGACCTCAGCATGGTCCCCAGTGGCAGTACAGGCTACCGACATCAGCAAGGCCCTCAGCCACAGCATGGACCATAGACATCAACCAGGCCCTCAATGGTAGCAGGGACTATGGACACCAACCAGGCTCCCAGCAGTAGCACAGACCATGGACATCCACCTGGCTCCTGGAAGTAGCTCAGGCCACAAATATCAACATGGCCTCAGGTGGTAGCCCAGGACATGGACATCCATTTGTTCTCTGGCAATAAATGGATCACAGAACATCAACATGGCCTCAGGCAGCATCACAGACTATGGACATCAGTATGGACCATGGGCATCAACGTGGAGATCTTTCCAGGAGGCCCAATCCAGAAAATGAACCATTCTCCATCTCAGACGTCCTGTCATTGCTCAGAGCCAGGGCAATTGTGCATCTAGGCATCGTGTTTTGGGCGGGTAGAGCTCCAGGCTGCTGCAGACCACCCTGCTGGCCCTACTTGGCAATGACATGCTCCCCACTCCACTGCAGCCTCCCACTGTGCACCTGCCGCTCTAGCCTCGTCTTTCCCACCTCTCCACCTCATATTTGTTTGTGGAAGTGGTGTTGCAAATGGCAGTGTGTCCCACAGTATATATATATATATATATACTTGCTTGCCGACCTTGACCAGATGTCCTCCCTATGCTAATTCCCTGCCGTTATCCACCCTCCTGAATGCTTAAGGGAAGTTCCTTGTTTGTGTATCCTGCATATTGGGCGTTAACAGCTTAGAAGCAAGATTGTAAACATCAGTAGTGAACTTCTCCCATTGTGCTGTAAGCCTGTATTTAAGGTTTCCTCCCTCTTTCAATAAACGGCATTCGGCATTCTGCTGAGGCGAGTGACCCACTGTCTTTTGTCTCTGTTTTTCCATCCACAGCCCCTCGCTCGGACATGGTGAATGGGTGGTGGTAGAGTGGGCGTTATCGCTACAGGGAGGCAGAGGCATGTAGATAGATCTCTGTGAGTTCAAGGCCAACCTGGTCTCCATCGTGAGTTACAAGACAGCCAGACCTACATAATAGAGACAGGCTATCTCAAACAAAACAAAACAAAACAAACAAAAAGGAATATGTACTGTTCTTCCAGAGAACACAAGTTTGGTTCCCGGGGCCCATATTAGGCGGCTCACAACTAACTGCCTATAGCTCTGGCTCTAGAGGATCCAATACCTTCTGGGGATACCTCACGTGACATACAGACATTCGCACATTGTATATACATAATAAGAATAAATGTACCATTCAGCGGTTTTTAAAATATATTTCTATGGCTGTACAACCATCCACACTAGCTAATTCTAGAACATTTTCATCACCTCAAAAAAAAAAAAAGTCCTTATATTTATTAGCAGTTTTACCTCCCTAAGTCTGGCAACTCTTAACCTACTCTGTCTCTATGAATTTCCCTGATTTGGACGTTTCACACAAGTAGACTCATACACTATATTGTCGTTTATGGTTAGCTTCTTTCATTTAGCAGAATGTGTTCAAGGTTCAGCCCCAGTGTGGCATGTGCCAGTATATTCCTTTTATTAGCCAAATAATATTCCACTGTATGGATATGCCATATTTTGTTCAGCATTTACAACGGAATCACTATTAGTACCTAAACTATACTTTATTTAGAAATTATCTTAAGTAGGATAAGTTATGTCTTTAACTTTTAAACAAGTTAAGCATTCTAACAAGATGAAAGAGAGAAAGAAAAGAAAATTGGGGGCGGGGGAGGGGGGGAACCAAGAAATTTCTATAGCTTTCCATTTTTCCAGGAAAACAGAATTCTGTGCAAGCCAGAAATAATTTTCTAAACCCTTTTCCAGTGTGCATGTGTTTCTGTACACTTTCTTAAGCCTAGAGAGCATAGCACTACACTGACCTGGTTAGAAGTCCTTAGGGAGAAAAGGAAGATTGAAGAGCAAATGGAAGTGGCCATCTTGCTCCTTAGACCCTTAGACCTGTGCCTTGACCTCACCTCCACCTTGCTGGTCTGCCCTTCTGTGTGCTCGTGGTAGTCCGTCTGGAGGTCAGCCCAGCAGACAGTTGTGGGAGAGCTGCGGGAGAGGTTAACAGTTATGCTTAATTACAAGGAAATAAGGTTTCTCCGGGGCTGCTGTGGGCGAAGGAAGCAGATATGATCCGTCACAGTGCTCTGAGAGCCTTGGAAGGCAGCTCCTCTGCAAATATAGGGTTGGCCTTTATTGTCACTGCTCTTAATAAGCCAGATGTTCTCAAAGCATTCCTCCAACCGGTGACAGGGCTTGGAAAATTGCTACCCCTTTATTGGTTGCTGAAACCAAATAAAAATCAAATTAAAGTTTAATTCACCTCATAATTTTCTTCATAGCAGCTCTGGTTGGCAGCCTTGAGGCACAGCCAACCTCCTCCTCCTCCACAGCATCCATCACTCTCAGCTGAAGCCCCCAGAGGCCAGCGAGCCTTTTACCTCTGCCAGAAGTCCTCTGTGGGTGCAGTCTGCAGCTGCAGAGAGAGCTGCAGCTCCAGCTAAGATGAAAGGGCCTGGGAAGCTGCTGGAAGATGCCAGAAAGGACTTCCCTCTTCTCTTCTCCTCTGGAGTCTCCATGGTGACCGGGCAGGGGAAGGGGGTCTGATAGATATTCCAGCTATGTGACTAGGGCCACTCCTATATCCAGCCTCCCGAGCAGTACTTGACTGTGTGTGTGTGTGCAGTGAGGGCTGTAGCCACGGAAGCCATGTCCCCTCTAACAGTCCTGCTATCCAGACGGTGCCTGTGATAATGAGGGTTTGATTAGCGTCTCTTACATTTCTATGAAGATGTTTCTGGTTAGTGAGTGAACAATGAGCGGATGGACAACAAAGTCACCTTCTAGGTGTTTCCTTTCAGCATCATCTTTATTCTTTCACTGTCTCCTCTCCTTTTCTCTTCCTTCCTTCCCTTTCTTTGACGTACAAATAGGCAAGGCTTCCAGGGCAGCACTCCAGCTCTGACAGATGACTCCACATGTGTTGTGAGTTAGCAGCCTGCTACTGTCTGGGTGAATTCAGGAGTTGGGTTTGCAGTTGTGAAATGCATGGCATGTTCTACAGCGAAAGCCGGCGGGCTACTCCTCAAAATCGGACAGAAAACCACGAAGGATCCAGGAGCAATAAACATAGAGGAACCGAGAGGATTCCTCCAGGCTGAGAACTGCTTCATAAAAAGCCACTTCGGGGAAGCCAGAAGGGTGGACTGGACGTAACCACCAGGCAGGGATGCAAATCCTCCTTCGCAATTAGAGCCCTGTTCATCCACTCCTTTTACAGCCCAGAGCCTGCTGGTGTGTGGGGCTGCAGGCTGGCAGGGGAGGCTGATGCCAATTGACACCTTCCACCTGAGCAAGTGCTGCGGTGGAGAAACATACAAATGGAGCCAGGGAGTGCTCCGCAGAGGACATGACAGAGATGCAGGCCAGAATTAACACCATATGGATGCGGTAGAGTGAACACTCCATCAGAAGGGAACTGGGGGGGCGGGCGCGGTGGAGGCAAGGTAGCACATGGGAGATTGCTTACCTTCGGCCTCTGCTCACAGAGAAATCAGGCATTTCCAATCCTAGCTGTGCCTTTAAAGACAACCTGAACTTCAATGCATGTAGCCATGCTGATCTTTGCACTTGTGAGTGGGAGTTTCGTTTGTTTGCTTGTTTTGTTTTTCTTTGAGGCTTGAACCCAGGACCCTGCTCTTTCCAGTCAGGTACCCTCTACCACTGAGCTGCTTCTCAGCCTTCTTTTTCAAATAGGAGTTTTCCCTTTAAGGGCTTAGAGTCTTTGCCATGGCGTTATTTCTTGATATACCATTACAGAAAGAGTGTGGAAGCGGTACTATTGCCTGGAAACACTTTGACCTCACTGTACAAAGTGTAGTGCGATCCCTGAAGCTGTGTGGAATTTAATTATCCTCTGGGTCCGCTGTCACAGAAGCGGCCGAGTCAAGCATTCTGATTTGAATTCATGAACTAGTAAACCTTCCTGGCAGTCCTGGTGAGCTTTCAGTCGAGACGTGCACTTTCTAGAGACCCTTCTGCCTCCCATGCCGGCCCACTGCATCTTCCAGAGCTGGCAGCGCATACTGACAGGCCCTGATACCCAGGATCTGAAGAGGGAAGGCTTGCTCCACAGGTGGCCCGAGTGAGCACATGCACGGTTCTCATCTACACAGGACACTGCTCGGATTTCCTCCTCCACTCCCTTCACTTCTTATTTTTGTGTTTTGTTTTCATTGAACATTTTCCAGACAGTCAGGCTTACTCTCCGAGTGTGCATAGAAATGATAAAATTTCTATTTTATCTACTATGATAAAATAATAGATAAAAATAGGGGGAGGGGGTCACTGAGTGAAGGAAAAGGCATGGGTAGGAAAGGAGTGGGGGAGAACATGAAGGAAGTGGAGGTGAACAAGTTTGGGGGTTTTCTTTTTTCTATTTTGTTTTTAAAATGGGATATAAGAGCCATTGAGATGGCTCCATGGGTAAAGGTGTCTACCGCCAAACCTGAAGAACTCAGTTTGATCCCCAGGACCCATGTGGGGGAAGGAGAGAGGGCCAACTCCTGAAAGTTGTCCTCTGACCGCCACACACACAGAACACAAACATTTTGACATAATGACTGTTTTAAAAGATGAGACGATAATGGTGCTGATTTTCCGGAGTTGTGAGGACTAGGGCACAGCGCCTTTGCCCACATCGCCTCTGCTAGCAACTGTCTCTCCTCAGTGTCTTCACGTGCTCAATGCCCCTCAAGTGTCACCTCCCCACAGAACTGTCTCCCTGTGTGAAAGCCACTGCTGGGGCTGGAGAGTTGGCTCAGCAGTTAAGAGCACTGGCTGCTCTTCCAGAGGTCCCCGGTTCAATCCCAGCACCCACATGGCAGCTCACACCTGCCTGTAACTCCAGTTCCAGGGGATTTGACACCCTCACACAGACATATGTGCAGGCAAAACATCAATGCACATAAAATAAAAATAAATGATGTGTGTGTGTGTGTGTGTGTGTGTGTGTGTGTGTGTGTGTATAAAAGTCACTGCCTTCCTTTGATCTCTGTTTAACCTGTTCCGTTTTCCTTTGTAGCCATCATTAGCGCCCATCACATTCCACACTTACATTTTTGTTGTTGTTTACCTTCCCTCAAAGGGATATAGCAACGTCCCTGGTCCTGGGACTTTTTCTGCTGTATCCAAGCATCTCACACAATGCCTGGCACAAGGAAGTTTTTAGTGAACAAATGAATGAATAAATGGGGTTCTTCAATGGCACAGGCAGGAATGGAATTGAGAGACACTTGTGCCCCACCCCCACCCCCAGAGAGCTGAAATGTCTCCAAGAACCCCACGCTGGGAGAAGAGAAAGGATGAAGTCCCCGATGGCTGCAGAAGGAGGTCTAGCAACTTCCTGGACTACCTTGCCGCAGAGACTGGAGGAGGAGCCCAGCCAATAACGGGTATGATGGACAGGGCCACATCTTGACCAGAACCAGGACTACTTACTCATGTCTATCTCTTGCCCTCTATTTACACCTAAGCTTCCTGTCAGGACCTCAGAAGATGGACTTGGAGGTCCCTGAACTCCTTTGTTTGTTTTTCTTCCTGGTGTGGCTACTTTGGATAAATCTTTTTTTTTTTTTTCCTCCGTTCACTGTCAGAAACCATTGGCTGAACCTAGCTTGTTAGTTAGCAGGCTTGACTATATTACCCACCGAGCCACTTCATCAGCCCAGAAAATACATTCTTAAGAGCGATCAACACAAAGGGCGTAACTAATGGCAAAAGAGTGGTAGTCCATTACTTTTTTCTTTACAAAATTTTATCTATCTTCCTGCTTATTTTCAAATATCAAAAATCAAAATAACACACAACAAATAAGTTCTTGTTTCTACCTAGAAATGCCCAGCACAAACATCAGAAGGAGCTTGTGGTTTAGATCGGATTGTGGGGCTCCTTGCAAGAGGAGAGAAATTCCTCGCAGGCAGGTGGTAAATTCTTCAAAGATCTCAATATTTACTTGGGTGTTGAAGCCCCATGAGATGATGTGTGAGTGGCCATAGAGAAATTCCCTGTGCCCTGTCCACTGTCAAAACTACGCTGGAGAAACGACAAATTTGTAGGGAAACTGGCAAAGGTTCTTGAGTTTTAATCACCAGTGGTGCAGTGCGTTTTGGCTGTCAGAGTCTCCTATCCAGCCTCAGCTTTTCTAAATCCTCCTGCACATTCCGTCCTGCTTAGCCCAGGGCCCCAGCCCCGTTCTCAGCAGGACCTCCCTCCCACCAGACTCCTCCTGCTCATTCTCCTAGAAGAGCAGCAGGGCCGCTGGCTAGCTGTCTTTAATTGGCTGCAAGGTAGAAGGGGGCGGGGTCGTTTATAAAGTGTCTACGCCATTCAGATGGCTGGTCTCTGGGAAGAAGACACGCAAATTCAGATAGGGGATTTAGAAGTGGGGCTTTTATAAACTGCCCCCCCCCCCGCCCGCGCCCCGCGTGCTAGCGTGCTAGCTCCCCAAAGAAAGAGGGAGGGGGAGCTCACAGGCTGCCCTCTCTGGGAAGGCTGGATGTGGGGATGACTAATACAATTACCCCTTTGGAATTTAGCTTAAGAGATGAAAGAAATAGACCAGAGGTAACAGTTGAAACTCCCACCCCTCCTCCCCACCCTCTCCTGCTCAAGAGTTGGAAAGGGAGCTGGGGAGAGGGAAGGGGAGGGGAGGGGAGAGAAGGAAACAAAAAGGGCACCTGTGCTGCCAGCGGCAGTCAGCTGGCGTGAATGATGCTGACCTGAAGGCAAGATGGAGTGTGAGTTTCGATCTCCTGGATTTATGACTGCCCTGCAAATAAATGCCTATGAGATGGATGCTGGATTGCAAGCTTCTAGAGGAAAGCAAAGTCAGTGAGGGTCAAGAAAAGAGGTCATTGTCGATGGCTTGCTCAGGCCTAACAAGACAACTGAGTGAAGGCACCCAAAACTGACTGACTAACCGAATGGCCCATCCCTGGTACGTCATGGTTTAGGATGTGCTGGGTCTCCCAGGTTGCATCCTACCAATGCCATTGGCCACGCTCATCACTAGGAGGCCAAGAGCAGAGAATTTCATTTAGGTCTTTCCATCAGTCTGTTCTGTGGCTCCCTTTCACCTTCACCTGCTACATCCCAAAGCCCCTTCCAGGGAAGTAACAAGTGGCTAGGGCCACAGAGGAGACTGACCTGACCCCCGAAAAGTGGGACTTTTTTGGATCTTAGAAACCTGAGACACCACCACAACCAAGAGGAGCTAAAGAGATTCAACAACTAAGTATAGCATGCTGAGACAGGGACCTGGGGCAGAAAAGGGATGGGTGGGGAAAACAGGGAATCCAAATAGAGCATGGATAGAGTATATAGACTTCTGTTAAGAAAAATGTATCAGAACTGGGTCATTAACTGTGACAAGTATGAAATGTCACTTATAGGGGACACTGGGTGGGCATATGGAAACTCCAGTACTGCTTTCAATCACCTTCTACCAATCTATAAGATTCTTAAATAAACTTATAAATGTGAAATACTAATAGTATAGACTCAAAAATAAGAACTTTTTTTCTGGAAAGGCCACGTTAAGACATATTCATATTCTATTAAGACATATTCATATTCTATCTGTTTATCTCTGTGTAAACTCTGTGTCTGTATAAACAAATAACTTTCTACAATATACAATAAATATTTTTATTAACAAAATATTTAAAAATGTTCAAAGAGTAAGTGTACTCACAGGAAGTATATAAAGATTTCCTGTCATTGCTGGTTATATAGCATCCATGTTATATTAGCTATGATAGATAAAGCAGAATGTACAGGATCGGTGCAAATACTGCATCATTTTACATCATTGAGCATCCTTGCATTTTAGTATTGGCTATGAGTGTCTAACCCCTGTAGATACGAAAGGATGCTGTCATTAAAAAATTATATAGATGCCAGCTAGATGGCTCAGTGGGTAGAAGTACTTCCCACCAAGCTATACAACCTGAATTTGATCCCTAGGACCCACACAAGCTAGAAGGAGAGGTCCATCTTCCATAAGTTGTCCCCTGACCCCCATACACATGTTGTAGTATGCCCATTATGTGAATGTGTAATCTCTCTCTCTCTCTCTCTCTCTCTCTCTCTCTCTCTCTCTCTCTCT
>CABHPR010155732.1:0-17799 GCA_902168415.1 Peromyscus melanophrys | reverse complement strand
TCTCTCTCTCTCTCTCTCTCTCTCTCTCTCTCTCTCTCTCTCTCTCTCTCACACACACACACACACACACACACACACACACACACACACACACTAGACATTATAAAAATATTTTAAAATATATTATAAATTGTACTTTATTTGGAAGGAGAAGCAAGACTGAGAAGCTGTTTCCATGATGACTTTCATGAATTTGTTCGTTGAAACATTTGGTAGAAAACAAAGCCCCATCCTACAGGCAAGGAGCAGCTGGTAGCTTGATGGAGAGCTGACTCACAAGCCCAGAGCTGCCTTTGTTTTGTTTTGTTGAGCCGGGAATGAAGCTGGGGCCTTGTACATGACGGGTACCAGGCAGATACTCTGCTGTTACACTACATTCCTATCCTACAAGCCCACAGCACACGGGGAGGGGCACTAAAGCCAGAGTCTAGTGAATGCACAGCGGAGGAAACCCTCCGCTACGGATTCATCAGGGCTCCACTGTGCAGTGTCTTAAGTTGACACTGTGAGGTTGAGAGCATAAACCTTGGAGTGGGGCAATACTGATGATAAAGGTAACACAATGGCAAGCTCAGGGGCAGTTAGTTGCTAATAAAATGAAGTCTTATTGTGGAACGAGGACTGTGGCATGTGCTTTACGTCTGCTGAACTCATCTAGTCCCCCCATACAACCTAATCGACACTGTCACGTTCTGCCATTCTAGAAATGGAGGTGTTGAGGCACCAACAGTTTGCTCATAGACACCAGTGTTCAGGGCCAAGGCAGAACCTAGGCAGTCCAACCTCCAGAGTCTATGCCCTGAACTTCTGTGCTGATTACCTTGAGAAAGAGCCAGCAAGTGAAGTGATCATCGGTCTCATTTGATAGCCTAGACTTCAGAAAAGGTCTTTCGTGATGTAAATTTGAGGTCTTCAGCATTTGGTAGAATGAATTGATTAAGTGGCCCAGGAAAGGCAGCTTCCTAGTATCTATAGGATATATATAGTGGAATATATATATATACATACATACATACATACACACATACATACATGTATATGTACATGTACATATACATATATACATGTATATATGTATGTATATATCCTACACTCCTGAATAGGCCTCAGTAGAAACTGTCTTACTCTATTTGAATTGCTATAACAAAATACCCTAGGCTGGAGACTTTTATTCTCACAGTTCTAAAGAAGGGGAGCATGGTGGTGTGCAGGCAGACATAGTGATGGAGAAGTAGCTGAGAGCCCTACATCTTGCAGGTAACAGGAAGTCAACTGAGACACGTATCATGAGCATAGGAAACCTCAAAGCCCTCCCCTACAGTGACATTCTTCCTGCTACAAGACCATACCCATTCCAACAAAGCCACACCTCCTAATAGTGCCACTCCCTATGAAGTTATGGGGGCCAGTTACATTCAAACTACCACAAGGTATATGTTAGAGTATGTGTTACAGTTTTGGATTGTGTAAAAAGGATTGTCATCCAAATATACTAAGCAAGAATGGTTTATAATTACTCTATCTGGAAATACAAGGACAGAGATGCCACCATAAAACAGGTATTCCATAAGAGTTGTTTGGGAACTGAAGCCATTCTATTGAGAAGGCTACCTACCTCCACTCAGCAGCATCTGACCACTGGTCTTGTCTTCCATTGCTCTATATACCTTGCTACTTGGGACTTTTCTTCTCACAGTTTGTTTCCCCCTTATATTTTGCAATCTTATGACATACATGACTTTACAACTCTATCCCATGTTTCCTGTGTGTGTCTTTCATTCCTTATACTTTCATTTTGGAAAGGGAAGTCTCAAACACTTAGTGTATATAGCCATTGTGTGGGAGGCCAGCTCCCACCTTTTAAAAGGGTTCCTATGAGGAGGAAAGAGGGATAAGAAACTTTTAGATAGAAAGGTAGTGAAGAGGAGAAAGAAACACAGGATAGCAGCAGGAGGACCTGGATCAAAATCCAACAGCCCCTTCTGCCTCTTCAAAAGGGCTTTTTATAACAATGCCAAGGGGTGGAACAAAAGACCTCCCCCTTGCTAGATCATATTACACAGCCAAGCATAGACCCTTCAAACACCTGGTAACCACACCCATGGCCAAATCACCCCCTTATGAAGCCCTGCTGGGTACAGCAAGCTCAGATTCTCAGACGCTGAGTAAGGTATCACTAGGAAACCTCTATAGGTCTCTACAGCTCCCCTTTCTTAATATACTAAAGGGCCCCTCAGACCCCTCAGATAGACTGTGCCTGCCTGTCCTTCTTCCTACTTCAGCCTTACCCATCATGGAGATACACTTTCCATCAAGTGTACTCTGTTTTAGGTTGGCAGCTAGCAAGAAGGACTTACCCATCTGTGACTACCAGCCTCTGGCAGGGGAAAGCACAGAGCTTAACTCAGCTTTGACTCAGGTCCCTACTAAGAGCTTGCAAGTAGTTGGAACAACCACAGCAATCCCTAGGGCTGTCATACCCCCCAGTAAAGGAGTAGAGGATGACCAAGATGGAATGTCCCTTTTGAATGGATCTAATATGTCTATATCAGCCTTAGCTGCACCAAGCCCTTTTTTAAATCAATAAACTCCTGATGCAGCTGCATCAAGCTTAACAACTCTCTTAGCTTCACCAAACCATGGTTCATTAATATCAACAGATTAACATAATTTTAGTATGCATATTACTATACATATTTATAATTCTTACAAACTTACATTAAAAAACAAACTCTCCTTATGACTATTTACACTTTACAAACTTTAGCAAACATCTAAAAGAGGTCTCTTAACAGAACTATTTACATATTCTTATAAAAAGACAGAGAGTACGTGAACCATGGAGTCACCACAGTTAAAATTGTAAGTGAACTCAAAACTGTTCCATTTCTGAGGTTTGCAAAAGCTCAAAAAAGTGAGTTCTAATAATAGTTTTAAAGTTCCCCTGAAAGTTTGAAATCAGAGCCTAATTCATCAGCAGCTCTGGAGTATTTGTATCAGGCTCCCTCAGCCCTGGGATTCAGCAAGTGCTGCTGCCAGGGGGCTGTAACACTCCAGTCACCTTCCCTGCCAGGCCCTCCTAGCCGTCCCAGAGCCAGTCACAGTGCACCTCCGCAGTGGAAGTGCACCCAGTGGTGGCCAGTCACTGGACAGGGGACAGTCCCTTTACCCAAATTCATTGCAGCTCCCCTGAATGCAACAATTGAACTCAGTTCAAACAAGCATTGCTGAAACTTCACTTTCAGTTACAATAGCTTTTTTTTTTTTCCCCAGAGCTGAGGACCGAACCCAGGGCCTTGCACTTGCTAGGCAAGCACTCTACCACTGAGCTAAATCCCCAACCCCGTACAATAGCTTTTTATGGTAGTCTATCCTAAGGAACCATGCCTTGAGGAAAAGGTGGTTGTCAAGGTAACTGAGCTGCTACAGAGCTCCTTTAGGAAAGTTTTCTGCTCAGCCAGCAAACAGAAACTGCATGACTTTGGCTGCTGGCTCCATTCAGCTTTTTTTGTTTGTTTGTTTTGTTTTGTTTTGTTTTTGTTTTTGTTTTTGTTTTTGTTTTTGTTTTTTGAGACAGGGTTTCTCTGTGTAGTTTTGGTGCCTGTCCTGGATCTCGTTCTGTAGACCAGGCTGGCCTTGAACTCACAGAGATCTGCCTGGCTCTGCCTCCTGAGTGCTGGGATTAAAGGCAAGCGCCACCCTACCCAGCTCCATTTGACTTTTACAATCCCAGTCTGTCTGCAACTCCCATCTTTCAGCCTGCCCGCACAGAGACCCCTGCATCGTGAGGTCCCAAGGGCTCTCTTGTGCCTTGTGCTGCACAGCTGAATGCTGCCCCACTGCTATGAGCTACGGTTCCCAAGCAGCCCTTCCAGGTCCAGGAGAAAACCCAGCAGTGGCCAGTTGTGGCTGCTGCACCCCAGGCTCCATTTACATTCACTCACATGATATTTCCCTGGGCATCCTGCTGCTCAATTATGGGAAACATTTGAAATCCTTTACCTCTGCTAACTGCCTCCCTAATACTGGCTTGAAGGGGAGACGTAGGACTAGCAGCAAGGGTTTGGCCATGTTCCGAGAGGCTTTTGCACCGGGGCAATTATGGGTGATTTTGCCATTCTGATAGATGACCCCCCAGGCGAGTCTAATTCCACCCCCTACAGAAGGAAGAGGAGTATGATTCTGAGGAGAGACCTGAAGAGCCTCCAGTTTTGGGGAAAGAGAAATTACTAAGTCTTTCAAGGCCTTCAGTTCTTACCTAGTCTCATCCCAAGACTTCTGTTCCTTAAACTCGGCTTCATGGTCAAGAGGGAACTGCCCCTGATTGAACGATGTTGTAAAAGCATTCTCATCTAATGGCAGCTCTGGCATAGTAGAGGGTTTTGCCTCCCCTGCCTGTATTCACCTCAGGGAAAATTCCCCCCTGCCACTCAGGTCTTTAGATCTAAGCTGCCCCAAATTAGTGCCCACAGGCCAAAAGCTTCCACTGGGATCTTTTCTGGCCCATGTTCTTCACAACAGTGTTGCATTTCAACTCCAATTGTCCCTCAGGAGCCTGTGTCCAGAGTCCCAGAGTCGGAAAGCCAAGGATGCAGCTCCTCTACAAACTCCAAGAACCTCTGTACTTGTTGGTGTTCTGCCTTAACTCCCCTAGTTTTCAAACTCTCTACAAGTGAGTATACAAACATCTGCTTACTATTTCCCTGCCCCATATCGGCTTTTCTTTCTCAGACTGCTAAGTCCACAGTAGCTGCTTGTTCCTGGATGCTGTTTTCTGTGCCAGTTCCGGCACTAAGGAAATTCTACTCTTACCTTAAATTCCTTTCTATTAAGCCTACACAGTATCCATATACCTAACCCTATAGTTTACCTAATTTTATAGATAGAAATTGAGAGAAAGAGAAAGAGAAAAACCTAGACACAGAGAGATACTTGCTGTAACCTAACTTTTATTACTTACTTCGGCTTAACTTTTAGCTGCTCTACTTTATCTATATACCCAAAGAATAAAATACCACTACCTTAAACTTAATACGAAACTGGACATGTCCAACTGCTTCTGCGATGCTCCCTCCCCTACTCACTTCCTCTGCACCCAAGTCCCTAGTTCTGGCACTATCTGTGGGAGGCCAGCTCCCACCTTTTAAAGGGTTCCTATGAGGAGGAGAGAGTTTTAGATAGAAAGACAGTGAAGAGAAGAAAGACAGAAACACAGGATAGCATCGGGAGGACCTGGATCAAGCGGCCCCTTCTGCCTCTTCAGAAGGGCTTTTTATAGCAATGCCAAGGGGCAGGGCAAAAGACCAAAAGAATACCACACAGCAAAGTGTAGACCCTTCTAAACCCCTGGTAACCATGCCCATGGTCAAATCATCCCCTTATGCAGCCCTGCTGGGTAAAGCAAGCTCAGATTCTTGGACCCTGAGTAAGGTCTCACTAGGAAACCCCTGTAGGTCTCTACACAATTGTCTCTGTAAGGCAATGTTCTCAGTGGTTTTACTGTAGGTTCACTGTTTCAGTCAGTTATGATATATGCAGCACATGCTAGTTAGCAGAAATGTTTACAGGAAGGGCTATGAGCCTGATAGATATTTTTGAAGTTAAGCCTACCTGAAAACTGTCTGGGAACACTACAATTCTGTGAGGTTAATACTGATTGTCAACGTAATAGGATCTAAAATCACATAGAAGATGGCTTGGGGTATACCCTTCAGGGACTATCTAGATTAGGCTAATTAAGTTGGGAAGACTAAAAACCCAAAAAGCCCAGCACCATTGCTTGGCCTTAAAACCAATCCTAAAAGAAGACAGGAACATTTCTTTGGGCCCAAAATAGCACATAAATAGAGAAAGGCAGGTGAGTGGGAGCATCTACCCCTCTCTGCTTCCCAGCTGCAGGAACAATGTGGCCACTGCCTCCGCCTCCTGCCACTCTGACTTCTCCATTAGGATGTGCTGTGAACCTTCCTTCCTGAATTTGGTTTTGCCGGAATGTTTCATTTTGTTTTTTAATAGCCACAAGAAATAACAAAGATAAACCCTTTCTAGTCTGGGCTACTCTAAGAGGGGTACCAATTAAAGGAAAGGAGCAGCCAAGGATGAGATGCTCAATGGAGGAGTTTAAGGTGGCATATGAGGACCACACTCTGAAGAAACTGGGAAATTTATGCCTGGGATTCAAGAGATGTCAGCTCTGGGGAAGAAAATGCAGAGAAGAGCATCTGAATGCCCATGGGCTCATAAGATGAAACACAAGAGTGAGGATGAAATGGAACAGGTTCCTTGTCTTTTTCTACAGAGAACCAGAGAATTCTTCCCAAAATTGGCCAAGGATTCGTATCAGCAGGTAACAGCTCTTTATTTCTCTCTATACATTCTTGTAACAATACTTCATGTCCTTCTCTAAGGCACCAAAACGCCAGGACCTTGTCTGGTAGTGTCCACTGAATCTCACAGATCTGATTGAGAGAAGCATTGCAGTGATGCTCATGGACATGTACCTCTGTCAAATGTCCCTCAGTTTATAAACTGACACACAGATGATATTCTTTTTTTAATTTTTATTTTTTCGGGTTTTTTGAGACAAGATTTCTCTGTGTAGCTTTGGAGCTCTGTGTAGCTTTGGAGCCTATCCTGGAACTCACTCTGTAGCCCAGGCTGGCCTCGAACTCACAGAGATCTGCCTGCCTCTGCCTCCCGAGTGCTAGGATTAAAGGCATGCGCCACCGCCGCCGCCGCCGCCACCACCCTGCACACAGATGGTATTCTAAACAACTGTCTCAAGAGATTATATGAACAATGAGTTCTAAGCTGAAAAAAACACATACAAGTTTGCAAATGAATTTGTACTCCTTTTCTCTGCCCTTCTTCCATCTGGTCCCTCTCCTAAGAGGATATAATTATCAGTAAAGCCAATAAAATCTGGATTCCCCACCCCCAGTTATTCCATAAGCTGTTTCACAGAGTATTGTATGAATATTAGCAGTCCTTAAGCAATGCCCACTCACAGTTTGGAAGGTACGTTTGTTTCCTCACTCCAGTCCAGGAATAATTACCATTGGTAGCCAAGTATGTCTCTGTTTTAAGAGCAGACCCAATCAGTACAAATCATCCATTCTCATTAGCTCACCTAAGTACCCATTCCAAGACACTTGCTGAAGTGGGAGCTGTGCTGGCTAGTTTTATGTCAACTTGACACAAGCTAGAGTCATTGAGAAAATGCCTCCATAGAGCCAGCTTTAGGGCATTTTCTTAATTAGTGATTGATCGAGGAGGACCCATCACATTGTGGGTTGTGGGTGGTGCTATCCCTGGGCTGATGGTCCTAGGTTCTCTAAGAAAGCAGGCTGAGCAAGCCATGAAGAGCAAGCCAGTAAGCAGCACCCTTTCATGGCCTTCCAGCACCCTTTCATCAGCTCCTCCTCCAGATTCCTGCCCTGTTTGAGTTCCTATCCTAACCTCCTTCAGTGATGCACTATGATGTGGAAGAGAAAGCCAAATAAACCCTTTCCTTCCCAGCCTGCTTTTAGTCATGGTGTTTCATCACAGCAACAGGGGCACAGGACAGAGTGCTCACCACAGGACTGCACCATCTCTAGCTTTTTCTTCCCTGTACCTACTGCCTGCAAACACATCAGATCTCTTCTCTACCTCTTGCGATCCCCTATCAATGTGTTGTTAAAAAAAAAAAAAGCCAGTTTGAATTGAGCTTTGAATATAGGCACTCTGTGATGATACCAGCCACATACAAGCTGGCTCTTGCTACATCCTGCATGGCTTGGTCCTAGAAACCTGACTAGGGTGGCCAGGGAAAGAGGAAAGGACAGACATACAGACAGAAAAGCTGGAGTTGGGTAGGCTGTGCTCACTCTGATGGAGCAGCACCAATTATGCAACAACAACTGGGAACCTTCGGCAGCAGGGGGAGGGGTGAGATAATCTCTGTAAGAGGTCTCTGTAAGAGAGAAGTCTCAGGATGCTGTCATCTGGGAGGAAGAAGCTTGTTTGCTAGTCTTTGCACACACAGCCAACATTCCCACTCAGGCCAGAAGAAGGCTTTGCCTCTGAGGCATTGGGTCCTTGACATAGCCATGCAGGACCTCAGCCTCTTTTATACACTCACTCAAGGCTTCTTGGCTCCCCACAGGCTCATAATGTCCCCGTATTGGCTCTATGATTATATTAGCTAACTGTTGCCATATGAAAGATCATTCCCATATTAGCCCACAGTTCCTGCAGGTTGTGAGTTCAGGAGGTATTGCTCTAGTTCAAGGTCTCTCCTGAGATTGAGATGAGGCTTCATCATCAGAAGGCTCCTCTACGGTTGGAGGATCCCCTCCAAAGTGGGGATGACTTTTAGTTCACCTGACTTTTAGTTGGTGTCAGTCATTGTCTGGGCCATTAACCGCTCTCCATGTATGTCTCTGTGTGGGGTTGCCTAGCGTCCTCACAGTGAGTGGAGAGCCCTTTAAGATTCCCAGAACCTGATGAGGAATCAGAAGCTCTTTATTACATTGTCTGAAACCACACAGTATCATCACTTATATTCTATTGGTCATGCTGGCCAACCCTGACTCAGCACAGAAAAGGACTGCCTAAAAACATAAACCCCAGCAGCTGAGCATCTCCAGGGGCCACTTGGTTACTTCGATCATACTTCTTGGCTAAAGTAAGACTTGTGGCCAAGCTCAATGTCAGTGACAATGAACGGCCCTTCTATGGGAAAGGGACTGGAATAATTAAGCCAGTGGACTAGCACTTCCCACACCAGCTCACACACTAAGTCTTCCTAACTTTAACACGTCCCTAACTCAGGGAGCTGTCTTTTTCTTTCTACTTCTCCAAGTTCTTGTCTCTGCCACTGGCATCGCCTAATCTTGCTCAGTTTACCCAAGTGGGCTTAGGAACAACTTTCAAGAGTGCCACAGATATGAGAAACTAGAGTCCTCGATAGAATGAAAAAGGCCAAAAGTCACTGTTGTGAAAACTCTTATGTTCCCTTTGGTGAACCAAGCCTTTGAGAGAGGTTGCTAGCATCAGCTAGATCTGTGAAGGATGCCAATAGAAGAGCCTCTAGGAAGGGCCCAAGTAGCTAGAAACAGACCCAAGTCAGACTTCAATACTCCTGGTCAGGATCCCAGGGTCCCGGGCAGGAAAAGGCAGTGAAGAAAATACCAGGAAAAACAAAAGATGGACCCAGAAGGCTGTAGGATTTGAAAGCCAAAGGCAAGTCCAATGCTCATATGCCATGCTGAGATCCTAGCACTCAGTCAAGGTGGCCAAGGACCAGATTCACACCACACAGAGGATCTCAGTTCTGAGATAGATTTCTTTGATTTTGTCTGCTAGACCTCTCTGATTCACATCCAGTACAGCCCAATCATATTGAATGAAACTAAGCTGCTGGTGGTTATGGTTACACACACACACACACACACACACACATATATATATATATATAATATATATGTTATTATGTATATAATATATTGTATATATGTTATAATGCAAAGTCTGTCGGCCATGAGTAGCTTACAGTAAATGCTAATTAATCATGAGCTATTGCCATTAACTTTAATATGTAGCTGCTCAACACTAACAAGAATCCAGGACTCCAGTTTTGTGTTACTTCAACAATCGAAACAGATAACTTCACCAATGAAAGGAACCTGAGCAAGGAAGTCAAAGAAGGCTTAACATTTTTTTTGACACTCTTGCTGAGAGAAAGAATTGGTTGCCCCTCCTCGTGATTCAGGAAAAGTTTATTTTCTGTAATCAACAGATGCCATATCAGTTTGGAGCTGGCCTTTAGGGGGGCTAACAGTTTCTGCCTTGGTCTTTTGGAGCCCTAAACTGTCATAAGAGAAGGCTGATTACCCTGCAGGAGGTACCATGTGGAGAGACTCTGGGAGGAGGAACAGTGACAGGAGCCCAGCTTGTCCCGGTTGTCCACTCTTAAGCTGCCAGAACAGAGACAAAGCTACTTTGGATTCTCCCAGCAGCCCAGTGAACATCTGAATTCTACTAGTCACCTTCCTCAACTGTAGCAGAATCCCACAGAGGATTTCCAGAAACCCCAGCCTACAAAAATAGAGATGAAGTAAAAGCGTGACTTTTCAAAAATAGAGATAAATGCACTTAACACAAACGTGGCCATTTAAAGCATATAATTCTCTGGCATTTAGCACTTTCAAGACTTCGTGCAACCGCTGGTTCTATCTAATCAATTTTTTTTTTTTTTTTTTTTTTAATCAGCCCCAAAGGAAGTGCCATACACATCTAACAGTCACCCTCTAGCCCGGCAGCCACAAACCTGCTTTGTCTGTACCAATTTACATAACCTGTGCATTTCATCCATATTGACTCTCTTGTATGTGGATACTTTTATTAAACATAATTTTTTGAAGTTCATTCATGCAATATCAGTACTTTCAGTGGCTGTGTTTTTAGTTTCTAACTTTCAGGGTTGCTTTTTACATAGCAGTAGATTCCCCCAGAACACTTACTTTGAGCCCTAAAATTATAGTTTTCTTTACCAAAAGTTTTCTGACCTGTAGCCACAGTGCTGGACTCTTCAGGGAGCCTCTTCCACATGAGTGCACTTGCCCTGTATTTTCATGTGACTTCCCCTTTCAAAATTAATACAAAGAATCCAGAAAGCACATGCAGGTGGGAGGTGGGGGTCTGTGAAGTACTTGCTTCAAAGAAATAGCCAGATCTAAACCCAAGTGGCCCCTGGTTGGCTAAGCAACAGCCCACAGATTCCAGGTGTGCACATTAGAAAACACAGTGTTCACTGATGCACTGAAAATCACATTAGCATCTAAAGCCTTTCAGGAAGCGCTCGGAATGTTTTAAGTGAGAGGCCTGTAATTACGAAGTGTCTGTACTGTTAAATAGCCTCTGAGGGTCCACCCACTAATCCGGCCACCTCCTTCACTTTACAAAGAAGCCACATGGAAGCTTGAGTTCGGCAGTGATGTTTGGTCACTACTGTGCGACAAAGAACATCGGAGAAGCCGTGTGTAGGCTGAACTTCACCAACTGGTTCCGGGTCTCCTACTCCTGACCTATTTCCCCAATTCAAGGAAGATAAAGGGGCATGATGGAAACTTTGGGGTGTAACATCGGGTAATCTAACTTGGAAGTTGGGGCATTCTTGAGAACCTTGCGAGCAGCCAAACAGTGGCTGCCCACCCGACTCAGATGAAGTCCATCCTTGATGGCAATGTCCCATGGTGCGTCCCACCCATTTTCAATGCTAAGCCACCTACAGAAGCTTTAGAGATCTTCCCAAATGTTCTTCAGACGCCACCCAGGGAGAGGCTGGTTATCTAGGTTTCAGATCATCCAGAGTGTGTGTATTTTCCCGAAAGCATCACCCCACCCTGCTGCCAAGGGATTCCAGTGAGCAGCCACATGTAGGAACCACAGGTTTAGATGAATGTGGGTTCAATTCAGTAAATCAAAACCACATGCCAGTATCATCCAATGTGACTGACAGACACCACACTCACAATACGCAGAGGAGTAGATAATATTTCCTGAGGGCTTGGTAATAGTCTGCCCTCTGATGAAGAAGATAACAGAAGACAGACTGCGTATGGAGCTGAAGCAAAAGCAAAGAGGTGACTTACTGTAAGGACACAGATTATCTCACAGTTACCCAAGGTTGTACCGAGGTCCAGAAGCAACAGACGGGGAAAATCTAGAATAAAAAAATTCACTGTCAGGAACCAAGTTTCTGTGTCACCTTCTTTTTGGTTTTGTTTGTCAGCCTCTGTTTTACCACACACCCCTTTGTCCTTGCTTCCAATACAATCTGGCTGGAACAGGCAGAATTGGCAAGCCCATGCTCTGCAGCGGACCTTGCCTGTGTTTGCTTTAGACATTAGTTTTCCCGTATCCATTTCTCCCCCATCCCTCTCTCCTTCTTTCTGCACTGACAGAGATTGAACCCAGGGTCTTGCCCACGCTACTACATGAATGCTCTACCTCTGAGCTATAGGCCTAGACCCACAAGTAAATTTTTCAATGTAAATTGTGAGGTTTCATTCACAAACACCAATTTTGATCTATAAACATTTGATAACATGGCAAGCTCAACTCGCCCATGGTGACAGCTGGCTGAAGCTGAATAATGCCACCACTTTTCAGGGAACACAGCCACTTTTCTCCAGTGTCTGTCTCAGTCAGCTGGGGCTGCTCTTCTGGTCTGTTTTAATAGATGCTATAATGTAAGCTCCTCTAGAGCAGGGGTGTTTCACCAAATTGACTCTCACATGCCCGAGGCTTGTAGCTCTCCGCTGGGAGTAGCTCTCGGAATCATAGGAAAGCTTTGAAAAGTACATTTTCCTGGCCCCATTTTAGAGCTGCTGAAACACACCTTCCAGAAGTAGGGCCAAGGAGTCTGCATTCTTGGAAATGCATCAGGGACTTTGAAGAATTTTTGTTTAAAAAACAAAAACAAAAACAAAAAAACCAAACTGAGATCTCTCTTTAAATTCTCTGAAATAACTAAAGAAGCAAAAAGAAGGAGATAGGTTGGTTAAAGAGGATAAACTGAAAAAAAGAAACACAAATTCTGAAGCTTTTAAAGCAAGTATTTGCAGCTCAGCACTGTTTACACAGTACAGTCTGAATTTAGAGCAGGATGGACTTAAAATGGTACTGACAACAATGTCTATTGTTCTCGTTTCGGAACATCAGCTCCTTTATAACTTGCCAAATATTTACTTTCAGATGAATATTCAATACAATTTCCTAAGAATGTCTAATTATTCAATAAGATTATATAATGACTTTACTCGTGAAACACGCTTGTATGCATGGAAAACATTCAATAAATAAGAATAGTTAAGCTAAAAGTTAAATGAGCCTGGATTGTTTTATGCAGGTTTGAGTTTAAACTCCACTCTCCCCTAGGCTGGACACTGTTATATGAACTGTATAATCTTTCTTGCCCATAGAATTCTTTACCTTTCTCTTTTTTCTTTGTTAAGCCATCTCCCGCTCCCTTCTCCTTCTTCACCCTGGTCACTTACTCCCCTGCCGTCTTTCCCGCCCTCTTTACCCAAGAGCCTCCCCTGGCCATTTCTACATCATCTCTGCACACCTCCCTGTCTTCACCATGCAGTCTGCTGGGAAGAGCCTTCTCTTCCACACTCCCGGGCGGCTCACTCTCTCTGTTCAGTACCCTCTCTGTTCAACACACACATTTTCTCATTCCTGTCTTGCAATGCCAGACTAAGCAAGGATTTGTTTACATCACTTGGCAGAAACTAAACCGAGGCACATGGAGTTTACATAACTTGACTGCAGCCACACAAGCATTAATGCACAACGAAAGCAATTTAATCCAAATTTAGGTGACTTCAAACATGAGGCTCTGGCTGCTACTCCTGGCTAAGTCTGGGTGATGACCTGATTTTATCCTCTGCCTGAAACAAGACAGACAACAGGGGTGAGACACGTCAGACACAGTTTCGAGACACTAGATAATGGTGACTCTTCAGTCACGTTGACGTTGACTGGATTTAAAATCAGCAGAAATACGCCGGGGGGGGGGGGGCGGGGGTGGTCTAAAGGTGTTTCTAAAAAGATTTCACTGACGTGGGATGTAGCACGAATTGTTAGAAGGTCTTATTAATAAAAAACAAATCCAGAGCCAGGTATTGGGGTGAACGCTGAAAGATCAGAGACACAGAACCAGCCACAGCTACCTCACCTCGTCAATTCCTCAGCTGATCCTGTTTCCTCAGACTGGAAGCCTCTGAGTCCTCATCTAAATGGATCTCACCTGAACTGCTGCTCAAAAGCCTAAAAGCTTACCAGACTAAAAAGCCTCTAGTTCCTGGGCCTCACACCTTATATACTTTCTGCTTCCTGTCATCACTTCCTGGGATTAAAGGCGTGAGTCACCATGCCTGGCTGTTTCCAGTGTGGCTTTGAACTCCAGAATGCTAGGATTAAAGGTGTGTGTGCTACCATTTTCTGGCCTCTATATCTAGTGGCTGTTCTCTGACTCCAGATAAGTTTATTAGTATGCACAATATATTGGGGGGCACAATATCACCACAGTGGGAAGACCCAGGACACAGGAGGCGCATTCCCACAGGCTGGGGTCCGGGACTCAATGAAAAAGAGAAGTGAGCTAAACATGCTCATCTCTCTCTGCTTTCCGCTGCAGATGTGGTGTGACCTATCCCCGCACACGCCTGCTGCCATGCCTCACCCTACCGTGATGGTCTCTACTCTCAAACTGTGAGCAAGAGCAAGCCTTTCTTAACCTGCTCCTCTCGGGCATTTGGTCATAACAAAGAGAAAAGCGACGAATGTATTAGGTGTTGGGTAACAAAGGTTAGTGATTCTGGGAAGATGAAAAATAAAATTAACGAGCTCTCCCATAACGTCACCTTAAGGGGGCCTCCAAGCCATGGCCCAGTGAGGGAAACTAAGTGTGCTGATCTTCTGGAGTTAGAGAGACAAAGAGAAAAGTCTGGCAACACCCAGCAGATGGCTCAAAGAACAAAGCCCGAGGGAAGAGAGAGGTGTACAGAGAGAGGACCCTAGGAATCTGTAGAGAGAAAATCGATCCAAATACCAAATATAGCAAGGGAACCACCTGAAAGGATCCGAGAGAAATGAGAGAAATGGCCCCTTAACTGGTTACCCACCCAGACTGTGTAATTCATAGGGTCCTCACCAGGGTACTAGGGAAAGTCTTGCCTGGGAAGTGACAAATATTTAGTCTTGGATTAAACACTACCCTGACCACACTTAACATGGAAGCAAGGGCCAAAAGGATCAAACTATTTCCAAAATAACTTCAGCTCAGCATAAAACTCAATAACATCAAATTGTCTGTCACCCAACAGGATACATCGCGATTCACAGTGTCTGCCACCCAAGCAAAGATTACTGAGTAGACAAAGATACAAAAGCTCCAGGTGTGGTGATGCATGCCTGTACTCCCACCACAGGGGGGCTGAGGCAGAAGGATGGCAAGTTTGAGGATATCCTAGGCTACCCAGCAAGACCCTGTCTCAACAAACAAACAAATACAATAAAACATGACCCAGATCAAGGAGAATAGTTAATTGGTTGAAGTGAACTGGACCAAGCCAGAACTGGCCCAGATGGTAAAATGAGCAGGGAGGCCATGGGAGCATGGGGTTGGTGCTCAGGAATGCTAGTGCTTTTTATTTCATCTTCAGAAACACTCATTTCTGGAAGGTGCCACCATCCACACTGGCAGAAAGGAAAGCTCAGTGTTAGAGTGGGGGTGTGGCTTCACTAAGTTTCCAGAGGGACTGTCTACACACGGACTAGAATTAGTTCCTTCATTCGTGTGTGGCAGCATTTACCTGTGTTAAAGGGCTGCAAATCCCTGGGTACTTCTAGCAAGCAGAAGTCAGGGAAAGGCAACCGTTAGCACTAGTTACTATCATCCGTCTGGTGGGAAAACAAGCAAATAAAAACAACCAAAAAAAAAAAAAAAAAAAACCCAGTAAAAAAAAAAAGGAGTTTTTAAGTTAAAAATGCTTATTTGGATTACTTGGAAGGTAGAATAGGAATCAATTACTTTAACCCATTATGAGACCCATTACTGAACGAATATACACATAGGAATCTATGAAGTGATTATTTTTCATGTGGTTGGGCTCATCAGCTGTCCAGGTAAAAACACAGGACTGCTAGTTCCTGTTGAGCCACTGGGAAACCATTAGATGGAGTGTGGCCTCAACGTAATATTCTTGTTACACTATCCGTTCACTGCAATTATCTTTAAAAACTAAAAACACAAACCCAACAACCCTCTCCCAGCATATGACCACTAAAGCCATAGGGTTTTTCTTCTATGTCATTTCTGCTTCCATCTATTTATTTATTTGTTTGTTTGTTTGTTTGTTTTATGTGTGTAGGTGCTGGAGTTACTGATGGTTGTCAGCTGCCATGTGGGTGCTGGGATTTGCCTGTCCGGGGTCACAGATGCACAGCTGTGTCTGACTTTTTACACAAGTACCAGGCATCCAAATTCAGGTCCATATGCTTATGCAGTATAGGTACTTTATCCGCTGAGCCATTTTCCCAGCCCAGTAGATATACTTTTGAATTCTAAAAGTCATAGTATACTGTTGAGCACATAAATTTTATTTTGATGTGCACAATAAGTTATTTAATGACTGGAGAATAGAGAATGGAAGTCTTTTTAAAAGATTTTTAATGTGGGAGAGAGGAAAACATGTCATTATCAGATGAAATAGAAAATCATTGTATGCTAAAGTGGTCAGTTATTAGGCTAAGCCGTTGGGCTTAATATGGTCAGTGTTTAAGGAGAAATAAAGCATTTACCAACTTAAATGCTTGAAATGGATTGTTAAAGATTCCATCTAAATGGCAGAGGGAAATTGTGGTGCCTCTGATGGTTTCAGTACTCTGAAAATGAAACTCTTATTACAGACCGAAGCCCATGTATTCACAGTCACATGCCTGATTTCCAGGCATATTTTAGGAACATCTTATGTGGGGTTGGAGAGGGACACATATTGCAATCTCGGAAGTTTGTCCATAGCCAGATCACCCTAAGGTCCCCTCTCAGCTCCAGTCCCCTTCCACTCTCTTCTCACTTTCCAAAGATTCCTTCTATCTTGTGCCGTGTTGCTGCATAGAGGCCATTTAAATTATCACTTACTTCGGGCTTGTACAGCAGGAAAATCTTCTTGGCCAGGGGGCTTGTGGTATACTTTCAGTCTAAAAAAGAAACCATGTTTGCCAAACTTCCCAAATCTCTATGATATCTGAAATTATAGCCAACGTAGCTAATGGTCTACCTGGCACTTCCCAGCTCCTGATCATGTTAAAATGACCCCTTCTCCTCATGTCCCCAACACCATCATTGTCAATACTGCTGGGAGACCTTTTTTTTTCTTCTTAAAAATATACAGAAGCAAATGTCCAGGTTGTCTAAGGTCTTGTAACCACACTGTCTGTGTACCAACTGGCATTTCCTAACTAACCAAGCTTTCATCCTATTTATCATGGTCCTGAAAGTTGGTAGGTTCATTTTCCTTCCAAAACAACTCATAACATTGCTGTATGACATGGAAGGGGGTCAAGCTTGGCTTGAGCTCTACTTCTAAAGACATCCCAGCTAAGAGGTACAGTGCAAGGGAGAGCTGTGGGGAAGCTGATGTGTCTGTGAGACCGTGGGGCTAGAGCAATGGCAGGGGCAGGGGAGGGGATGTGTTGAACAATTTGGCTGTTCTCTCCTGAGTTATTTTGTAGCCAACGCTGCATTAGGGAGGCATTTTAGGAAGCTTTTACAACCAGGGTAAGAAAGATTCATTGTCCTCTTACAGGGTGAGCGAGCACCTGCCGCAGCTTGGCCCTGCCTCCCCCTTTCAATCATGTTGGGAGAGCAGAGTTGAAAGGCTTTCATGAGCTCCAAAAAGCTGCCTGAAAGTGAGCCTCTACCCATCTTGCAAAACTGAAAAGTCTCCTTTCCTGGTGTAGAGATGCAGTTCATCTCCCTAAGAGGACTGGTCCTCCTCCTGAACGAGGAGTTCCTCAAGCACAGCAAGGGTCATCTACAACTCGGCATTTTTCACAGTGCCCCCCAAAGTGCCTTGACCACAAGGGTACACAGTGTGTGTGCAGCAAAAGAAATAAATGCAGATGTTGCCATGGTTTGAATACAGTTGTCTCCTCTGCAGCTCATTCAGAAATTGAATTGCTGTTGGGACTGTGTGGGAAAATGCAGCCTCTGACAGATGTTGAAATCAGTAAAGGGATTCATGT
>CABHPR010155731.1:28358-57782 GCA_902168415.1 Peromyscus melanophrys | reverse complement strand
GACACTTTCGTCTTTTAAGGGGTATTTAGAGTTGGATTTCTTGCTTGGACTTGTACTGTTATTCTTTATCTACACATTTAAGATTGCAGTGCTCAAATGTGAATGCCTGTTTTATTTGGTCCTGCTTTTAACAAAGTCATGAGTAACTTCCACTTAGCTTAATTTTATGCTGTTCATAAAGGAAAAAAACACGTTAGGTTTAATTCTAAGGAAATTGGATCAAGTCAGATTCAGCCAATAAATAGACAGCTACAGTGGTTTGTGTAGGTACTGGATAAGCCCGTGAGAGCATCTGAGTTGAAACACAGCACTTGTGTCTCCCCAGCCAAACGTCTCAAGTCAAGTACCAGTTTTGCCAACATTCAAGAAAATGCCACCTGAAACCTGCAAAATGGGGACTCGACCTCACATCGTGTGAGTCAGGAAGAAGATGAACCAGGATCTGACAAATCACCTTCTTATGAAATGCCAGGGTTGCAGTTTTATAATTTATTCTGAATGACAGTTTTCAGATTTCCCTTTCCTGTATTTTTAATTTCCAAGCATAGCAATGTTACATATTTTCAGGTATGTGCATAGAGTAACCCTTGAGGACTTTGTTTTTGCAGGCACATGACTACTTACACTTCTGATGTCTCCTCATTGACACAAGTACACAAACACAAGCATTTACACACTAGTCATGGATCGCCGACCTCAAGATAGAAATAGATTGCCAAATGGGAGCAGGCCCAAGGATTAACTTAAAGGACTTCCCACTGCAGTATTATTGTTTCTGTACATATATAAATATTTAATATATCATACATTAAAATAATGTACTCTCTAGTTTCCCTTAAGTCATTTTTGAAACCACTAATTACAAACCTCCTTAACAATTTTCAGAAGCGATGAGCCACATTATACATTTATCTTTGTTAAAAGATTTATGGTAACGGGTTTTCTTTCTTGACTTTTATAAATAGTATTTTACATCTTATTTTTGCCTTTATTTCCTAAGTAATTTAAAATCACTGGACTGCTTTATTAGCTTCAGGACAAGATGGATTCATTTTATGCCGTGGATTTGCATTGTGAATTTCACTAAATTATTTGGCAACTTACAACTTACTCTTTGAATGAAGTGTAGCACAGGTGTGTCACACTGTATTAAAAACTGGTTTTTAATGAAAATTTCATCTTGGAATATTTGGAGAGTTGGGGAGAGATGAAGGAGGAAGTTCAGGGAGTGGGCAGGGGCCTGAGGGGATGCTCAGGGAGAAAGGCGCTGCCTGGTTTGTACTGGAGGTGAATTGGATGAGAGTCTCACGCAGGAAGCACTTCAGCTAAGGTGATACCCTCCAGTTATGTAAAGGATGAAAGGGACATGACCGAGATGAAATTACACCTTTCCCTGTCAGAAAGCAAGGCTACTTTGGAATATTTTCAGCAACCTTTAAAACAATGTTTCATTCCAGGATCATTCAGTTTTATTTCTCAGGATATAAGAGCTGATGATTTGGTTTGTTAATTCTTTGTTTCTCGGTAGGAACAGGCTTTGTTTTAAAGGTTGTGAAAGGTGTTTAAAGGTCCTCTGGCTGACTGCTTAAGGAAAGGTGAGGCCTTCACAGACTGTAGTGTGCTCTGGAAGGAGACAGGAGTTGTTTCATGTTTTTATATTTTTACCACACATGCAGAATGTGAGAGCAGGCCCACCCTTGGGTGTATGACAATCAGATGACGCTGTCCCAGCTCTTCTGGTCTGCTGTGATCCACTTAAATGTGCTGACACTGTTCCTGCTGCTGTTACTAAGGTCACACGGTTGAGGGCCACTGAAAGCAATCTTCATTAATGCAGATAAAACCAGTTTACATGTGCAAAGTTAGCAAAGTAACGTATTTGAATTGTGAGTAGTGAGTCCTTAAGCACCTTTCAATACTGCTGTATGAACCATTGCTTTTGAATAAAAAGCTTATGAGCACTGACAATTCAGCCTTTACTGTTTTTCTCCTAAGGTCTTTGCTCTCTAGAAGTTGCATCAGAAATAGATTTGAAAAATATATGTTAAGAGCTCTACTGAAGTGCAGAAGAATTTTGTATTGTGGTCATATGAAAAATGTACATAGTTCTGAATACTGAGCACATAGGGTTATGTGTATGCACAAGAAAACCTTTTTTCTTATGCTTTACAATAAAGGAAATAACAAGGAAATTGTAGTGCAGTAATTGAATTTTTATTCTCTTAATTTATTATTATCATTGAGGCAGGGTATCACTTTGTAGCCCTGGCTGCTCTTTAACTCACTCTGAAGCCAGGCCTTGAACTCACAGAGACCCGCCTGCCTCTGCCTCCCGAGCACTGGTATTGAAGGCGTGTGCCACTACAGCTACTGAAATTGGATTCTTAATTCATATAAACAACTGAGATATAACATCACTCCTTAGCTTTTCTAGTTTTGAGTTTTGTTGCTTATCTAATTAATAATTTTACTGTAGATAAAGTATACCTTGGAATTTTTGGTGCTGGATTTGAGAGGTAAAAATAACATTTTTCTGAAACACTCTCTAAAATCAGTGTCGAGGCAGATGAAGGTTGAGCTTGAGCGAGCCTTGTGTGTACTGAGCAAGCAGTCTATCACCAAGCTCTACTCTAGCCCTGGAGTACAACTCTAAATCAATGAATAACCCAAGAATTTAGTTGACAAATGTTAATGTTGTTATAGCCAGTATTTTCCCGTGTTTCATGGAAGTGCTGTACTTTGATTTTTTTTAAAAATTCTTAATATACTTTAAAAAAATCTATTTGGGGGGGTGGGAGGGATGCATGCTGCAGCATGCATGTAGGGCCGCAGCATGCATGTAAGCTGGAGGACAACTTATAGTTTTTCTTCCACCATGTGAGTCTTGGCGATTGAAGTCAGGGCATTGGGTGTGGTGGCTGTTGGGGGCCTACAGAGGCTCCCTAGTAAGACCTTACTCAGGGTCAGAGAATCTGAGCTTGCTTTACCCAGCAAGGCTGCATAATGGGATGATTTGGTCACGGGCATGGTTACCAGGTGTTTTGAAGGGTCTACATTTAGCTGCACATTGTGCTTTGATCTTGAAAGGGGAGGGTATAAAAAGCCCATTAGAATAAACCTTGAGACGACTGGGTATTGACCCAGGGCCCTCCCGAAGCTATCCTGTGTCTCTGTCTTTTCTCTCCGTCTACATCTATTTCTATCTAATCTAATCTATCTTATCTAATCTAATCTATCTATTTCTAGCTAATACTTCCTCATTCCTCTCTCCTCCCCTCAAGACCCTTTCGACAGACAGGTCGGAGCTGATCTTCTACATATGGCACCTGAACGTGGAACTTGGTTATGGAGGGTAAAGAGAAGGAACACCGCACGTTAAGTGGGCTTGCTCAAAAATTAATTGGAGTGCAGTAATTTTCTTTTTGGGGAGTAAAATTGTAAATATAGAACAGAGTAATAGTTGACATCTGTTTAAAGATATTTTAAAAATAGCCAGAGGAACTAAAGTTAGGCTGCAGCAAGTCTCTCTCTCTCTCTCTCTCTCTCTCTCTCTCTCTCTCTCTCTCTCTCTCTCTCTCTCTCTCCTAAGTTAGGTCTGAGAAATACAGGCTTTAGGTATAGGAATATTATGAAGGCTTAATAGACAGTAAATTAGGGTAGAATAGAATTTCTCGAGTGTGGGACCTAGGACACAGAAAGCAGTGTCCAGGACCGAGCAGCCACTGCAGACTTAGCAGTCAGAGAATAAGCAGCAGCTTCAGAAGCCCCCACTGCAAGCAGCAGCAGGGAGAGCAGCGGCTGCCCTAGCATGGGCACCCGATGAGACCCGAGGGGCATCGTTTCCTCACAGGTAGCAGGCCCCAAAAGAGCCAGCTGGAGCAGCAAGGGTCTGTGTGCTTTCTGCTTTGAAGGAGCCAAGAACGCAGTCAGCCAAGATGTTTGTGAGAACGTGACCGAAGGCTATGCTCTGCAACCTTGACCAGTGGAGCGAAGATGCCGTGAAAGAGGCTTCGGACCCCAGCAGCTGGAGCAGGTCTGTCACTGGGAGCCAGATGCCCCGTGTCAGAGCCCAGGGAGGGATGCCCGGGAGAGCATGGACAGAGAGCAGAGCAAGCAGCTGGAGGGCGAGTGCACAGGGTGCCCTGGTGGCTGTGCTAGAGACAAAGCATCCCGAGAAAGATACCCACCAGGTGGACACCAGGCAGGCCAGGGAGCAGGCGCCTCCGAGGCATGGAAAGTGTAGCGGGGGTTTTGAGCACAGGGTTTGAGTCCCTAGCAGCAGCAGCAGCGGAACTGTTGAATCAGGCAGAGCCCAGACTGAATGCTAGAGATGTGCTAGAACTCAGGCCCGCCCAAGCTCCTAGGGGCAGGGTGAAGCGGAGCCATGGGGCTGCCCTGAGGGTCGGTGTTGGGCTGGGCAAGCAAGGCAGCACACAGGGGAAGGTGCCGCAGAGCAGGTAACGGGACTCAGTGTAACGGAATTTTCCCAAGGGCCTACCCTGAGAAAATCCCTTCCAGGGTCCTGAGGAAGACGCAGCAGGGGTGGAGAGGTGGAGGGCTGTTAATCTGAGGGAAAAGAATCTATGTACACCACTTTCTTTCTCTAAGACAGAATTCTGTCTATACAGCTTCAGCTCCGTCCTCACATTCAGCTCCTCTCTGTACCTACTGCCCTGTCATAGCCCTAACTAAACTCCTATGCTTTTGTCCTCATCCTCATCCCCTGTTTCTTCGTCCTCCATTTTTCCTCCCTCTTCTCCTCTCCTGACCTGGTTCACCTACAATCTACAAAATACTTTTCCTTGCTCCTCACTCCTCGGCCTGAGCCATTCTGCCTTACCATCTACAGAAACTCTGCCTTCTTCTCTTCTCTCCTGCCATGCGGCTCTGCTTCGCCCAGGAATTCTGCCCCAGTCCTTACTGCACCCGGTTATGCAAAAAGCCCAACTGTCCTCAGTCAGTAGCTCTGCAGTGCTGCTAGGCCTGAAGGCAAGGGATGGCCTGAGCTTCATTAGCACAAGAAACAAAGCTATGCACTGTCTCCTAGGCCCTGCAGAGGTGTTACCTAGTGGATCAGCAGTAGGTCTGAGAAGCTTAACTGTTTGCCATCTGGCTTAGTATGTGAGCACACAAGAATTTCATAGCAGAAGACAGCTGATGTGTATTGAAGGCTGAATAACACCAAATATTCCTTCATAAATGGCTTTCCTCTAGAAAAATTCATTGACTTTTTTAGGGATAGCTTTAATATGCAGCAGAGTCTCTATAATATGTTCCTGCAGCCTGCTGCATCCGTGCTGAATGAAAGCCAAAGCTCATAGCAGCAGGGCGGCACCTTGAGCCCTTGTGATGCAAGGTGATTGAGAGGCTCAGGACACTGGGGTCTCTAAGCTGGCGGCCTGAGATGGAGGCACAGACAGACCAGGACTGTAAAAAAGACAAATGTGACAGAGTCAGCAGCCAAAGCCGCGCAGCTTCTGTTTGCTGGCAGCAAACAAATGCATGTCTCCTTTAAGAGATGACTTCCTGGTTCATGTTGGCTGTAAGGAGAGCTTTTTCAAAGAAGTCTTCAGCAGCTCAGCTAGGGTGACTGTGATACCACCTTTGCCCTGGGGCAGATTGCCTAGGGGAAGGAAGGCTACTTGGCTGCAAAGTGCCTCTGTAGCTGAGAGCGAGGTTTCAGAGACTCTTGTTTGAACTGGGTTGTTGCATTCAGGAGAACTGCAACAAATATTTGACTATGGGTTTCTTCATATTTGGAGCTTTTTGCTTAAAATTCATTATGACTTAGACAGCTATACAAAGACTTCAGGGCAGCTGGTGAGGCAGGCCTTGATTTTGAGCTTCAGTGGAACACTAAGACTGGTATTAAAACTAGCTTTTGAACTTTTAGACTGCAGAAATGAGACAGTTTTCACTTATGCATATATACTTTATTAACTGTGGTGACTCACAAATTGTTTTGTGTAGGAATAGAGAAGTTTGTTTTTTCTACCCAGGCTCAAGATAAAGCTTCAAAAAATATAAAGTAAGGGGGAGTTGTTATATTCCTCAGTCTGTTTAATTTTAAAGAAATGTACTGATGAGTAGGAGTTGGAATAAAGTTTTTGCTGCTGGACTGGAGCAGCTCAAACGCAAAAACATTTTCTTGTTCTTTGTATGGATAATGTTAGCCTTTATTAATATATCCTATGTTTTGTTAGCAAGAAATGCAAAAGGTTCTATTAAGAAATTGCTTTTGGGTGTTTGCTAAAGTTTATGAAGTGTAAATAGTTATATTAAGAGTTTGCTTTTGGGTGTAAGTTTGTGAGAATTGTAATTGTATATGGTAATCATACTAGAATTATGATGTTAACCTGTTAATGTTAATGGACCATGGTAAGGTGATGCCAAGGAGTCCTTAGATTTGATGCAGTTGCATCAGGAGTTTATTGATTTAAAAAGGGGCTTGGTGCAGCAGTCGTCTCAGACCCATTTAAAAAGGCCATTCCATCTTGATCATCCTCTACTCCTTTACTAGAAGGTATAGCAGCCATAAGGAGCAGGTGTATTACTATGATTATTCCAGCTACTTGCAAGTTCTTAGTAGAAAGCTGATTCAGAGATGCATAGAGTTAAGCTCTGTACCCTGACTTAAGATCTTCATATTATTAAGAAGGGGGAATTAGTGGGGGCCCACAGAGGCTCCCTAGTAAGACTTTACTCAAGGTCAGAGAATCTGAGCTTGTTTTACCCAGCAGGGCTGTATAATGGGATGATTTAGCCATGGGTGTGGTTACCAGGTGTTTTGAAGGGTCTACACTTGGCTGTACATTGTGCTTTGGTCTTGAAAGGGGAAGGTCTTTTGCCTCTCCCCTTGGCAGTGTATAAAAAGCCCATTAGAATAAACCTTGAGGTGACTGGGTATTGACCCAGGGCCCTCCCGAAGCTATCCTGTGTCTCTGTCTTATTGTCTCCTTCTATATTTCTATTTAATACTTCCTCATTCCTCTCTCTTCCCCGCAAGAACCCTTCGACGGGTCAGAGTTGGTCTCCTACAGGTGGCCAGTGCCTTCACCTGCTGAGCCATCTTGCTGGCCCTAATAGACTCCTTTAAATTGAGACTTTCATATATGCATCTAGTCTGTTTTGATCAAATCCACCCTGTATTACCTCTCCCCCACTTTTCCCTCCCAACTTCATTTGCTCTTTTTACTCCCCAAACCCAGTGAGTCTGTGTCATGCTGCCAGGATGCACATGGGTGTAAGAAGATCCACTGGAGATGGGCAGCCATGGCTGGCCCTTACACAAGTGCTGAGCATTTGAACTCAGGTCCTTTTACTTTAGAGCCGGGTCTCTTAGCCACTGGGCCATCTTCCCAGGTCCCGCTTCATATTTTTTAAAAAAAGAAAGAAAGAAAGAATTTAGGGCTGGAGACACGGCTCAGTGGTTAAGAGTGCTGGTTGCTCTTGCAGAGGACTGAGGTTCATTTCCCAGCACCTACATGGTGGCTCACAGCCATCTGTAACTCTAGTTTTATCAGATTTGATGCCCTCTTCTGACCTCAGCTGGCTCCAGACATACATATGGTACACATAAATACATGGAGGCAAAACATACACTTTAAATAATCTACTTAAATTTTTTAAAGAATTTACTTTTATTATTTTTAATTACATATATGCATATGTATCTGCATGTGCATGTGTGCATATGAGCACAGGTGCCTAAGGAGGTCAGAGTCATTAGATCCCTAGAGCTGCTCAATGTGGGTGCCAGGAACAAAATTCAGGTCCCCTGGATAATCAGTAAATGTTCTTAACTGCTGAGAAATCTCTCCAACCCCATTTCCTCCTTTGTATTTCTTAAGTATGCAAATTGCCATATGGGGGGGAAAGAAACCAAGAACTTTGAAATCACACCTAAATTTAAACTCCTACTTTCCCCCTTATTTAGACAAACAACTTAATTCTCTGAGCCTCAGTGTCCACATCTGTGAAATGGGAGATAATGCCAGCATGGTGTCACATGCCTTTAATCCCAGCTCTCGGGAGGCAGCATCAGGAGGATCTCTATGAGTTCCAGGCCAGCCTGGTCTATATAGTGAGCTCCAGGACAGCCAGGACTACATAGTGAGAATCATCTGCAAAGAAAAGAAAGAAATGAGAGGTAATGACAAAGATTATTAAGCAAATTAAATAAGAGTAAATATTCAAATGCTATGTAACTACCTAATAGTGCTCAGTAATGCTCACTAAGCACTTACCCATGGTTTCCCTTGAGGTACACTCTGTGCACAAATTGCACCACACAATTGGGCTTTTCCTTTCTTTTCTTGTTTGAGACAGGGTCTCCTGATGCAGTCTCTATGCAGACCAGATCCATCTGCCTCTGCCTCCTGCATGCTGGACTCTGGCTCTTGACGTAGAACCCTCACATGGCTTCCCAGAGTCTTTATCTTTGTGGCTATGTATCTCCTGGCTACATAGTAACATCCTCCACTTCAGGGACTTCATCTACTCTGTCTTTTGTGTCATCAGTTTGATGAATGGGTTTGGAGTCAGTGTGATGATTATTTGATGGAAGATGACAATATCATTGCTCAAACATATTGCATTAGGCTGTGAAATGTCTCTGTGGCAGGTCCATGTAAAACAGTGGTTCTCAACCTAAGACTGTGATCCTTTAATACAGTTCTCCACGTTGTGGTGACCCCCATAAAATTATTTCGCTGCTACTTCCTAACTGTAATTTTGCTACTGTTATGAATTGTCATGTAAATATTTGACATGTGGGGGTCTCTGATACTCAGCCCCACAGGTTGAGAGAGGCTGATGTAAGAGGGTGTTTAGGGTTCTTGAATGAGTTCTTCGGTGCCATGGAAAGTGTAACTGGCAGAGGGGTAGCTTTGCAATGGAAAGTGGGATATGCTGTTGCATTAAAGACCTTTCCCCTTCCACACCAAAAATTCTAGGCTTCAGCGAGTGCCAGGTATCATGTGGTGTTGCACTTAAAACTAGCATCCTAAGCCAGCCATGATACTTCTCAGAGTCCCATCACTTTATCTCTGCTAAGGGAATGTTGATTCTCAGCTGTTGAGAAATGCCAAGTTCTAGCAGACGGTTAGGAAAATATCAACATGATGCCCAGAGCTGGTTTAATTCATCTTTCCTCTTCAGTAATCCCACACATTACCTACTTATTTGCTGTAATGAACATGCCATTCAGCTAAAATGAGATTAACTGCTTAAACCTAGGCATTACAGGCCGAGAACACTAATGCCACTTTGTGTTTCATTGGAAGCCTCAGCAGTTAAATGATACGGCCTTGTCTCGTCGTCCTTTGTAATCAAGATGGTTTCACTTGGGATTAGCGCTCCGCAGCTGATTCTCCTCAAGGCACACCTGAAGCAGCAAATTTATGTCTCGGGTGCAGCCTGGCAGCGCTAAGCACCCTGGAACAGAGCCCTTTGACCCCAGCAACTCTCAAATGGTGCTGCTCTTTGTGGGCCCTTCTCGGCTCTGATGCTGATGGAAGATTTGCCTGCCCTGCAGCTGAGGAGAGGGAAATGGGATGACGACTTGGGCACACATCTGGACAATAGCACTGTGATGGCTCAGATGAAGCAGGGCCCAGAAAATCAACACAAGCCCCCCACACCTGTCCTCTTCGCCAAGGTCAAGCTCTACTTCTCAAGTGCAGCTTTCTGGACTGGTCCAGCCCCACTTTTTTTGAATTCTTATTATAATCAGACTTCCCTCTCTGTTAACTTAAGATTGGTTGTTTAAGGCTGGAGAGATGGCTCAGCAGTTAAGAGCACTGGCTCCTCTTCCAGAGGACCCAGGTTCAATTCCCAGCACCCACATGGCAGTTCCCACCTGTCTGTAACTCCAGTTCCAGGGCTTCTGACACCCTCACACAGACACACATGCAGGCAAAACACCAATGAACATAAAAATGAATTTTTAAAAAATTGAAATGAAGCAAAGTTGGGCTGGAGAGATGGCTCAGAAGTTAAGAGCACTGTCTACTCTTGCAAAGGAGCTGGGTTCAGTTCCCAGCACCCACATAGTGGCTTATAACCACCTGTATGTAACTCAAGTTCCATGGACTCTGATACCCCTTTCTGGCCTCTGTGGGCTCCTGCATGCACCCGATGAACACATATGTGCAGGCAAACACTTCATGCACATGAAATAAAAGTCATAAAATTTTGGGTTGGAGAGATGTCTTGAAGTTAAGAGCACTGGCTCTTCTTGCAGAGGACCTGGGTTTGATTCCCAGCACTCATCTGGTGCACAGAGATACAAGTAAACAAAACATAACATAAAATTAAAATAATAATGATAATAACTTGAAAGAAATGAAGCAAAGTTTAGAAGCCCCAGAGGAAGGTCTGGGCTTTCTTACTCTATCCTTTGACCCCAGCGGTGGAACAGCGGCAAAGTCGACTTAACTTCCGGTGGGCTTTCTCATTCACAACTTCTCAGGCGCACTGTACCCTGCCTTTCCAGCCGGGAGATTAAGCTGTAGGATTTTGCTGGGGGGAACCAGTTTGTTCCGGTCTCCATGAGGCAGGCACCCTTGCCAAGCTGGATGGGGTCCAGGTGTGCACTCTAGATAAGGTTGAGTTTGGGCTGGGACTCTTTCAGTGGGTGAGGCAGGAGGTAGGGGACATTGGCACTACCATTTCTGCTTAGGGAGCTGAATGACTTGGCAAAACAAGGATCCTTGCCTTGGGTTCCACACCCCACCCTCTCATCTCCCCAAGACTGGCTTCAAACTGTAGGCTGTCCTGCAGGATGACTTGAGGCTAGCATTGGAAGAGATCCCTCCTGAGCCCGACCTCTTGAGAAACCTGAGTCACATTCTAGATAGTTGTGAACTCAGCAGTGATAATCCCGTGTCCTTGCTGCCTTCACGTCTCTGCTAGACTCAGAGAACATTCTAGAATAATGTTCTTATCGTGTCGGGAAGAGAGATGTTGCACTCACATTTTTCTAGTTCGCCTTATTTCTCGTGTGTAGACATTTTGACAGTGAAAATGACTCATCTAAGTAGTGGGACATCAGTGGCAGAGCCACACAGGGACTCCAAGCCAGGCCTCTCTCATTCACGGTGACAGTGCTCACTGTTTCTCCTTGTCCCTATCTTCTACACCCCTCCAGCAATCGGTTCCATCTCTCTTGACTGACTCATCTCACTGATTTTTCTTCCTCTTAACAATTTCAAAAGCAAAACTTAACACCAATGAAGGACACCAAAGAACAAAACAAGAAAATGCAACTTGTTTTTCCAACACTCACCTAACTTGTTTTGTATTGTTTTGGTTTGGTTTTTGGTTTTCTTGGAAACAAAGTCTCACTATATTGCCTTGGCTAGCCTGGCACTCAGAATGTAGATGAGGCTGGTCTTGAATTCATAGAGATGCGTCTGCCTCTGCCTGCAGAGTGCTGGGATTAGAAGTGTGGACCACCACACCCAGGCCTTTTCCTACTAAACACCCGATTTGTCCATAGTTCAGTAGTAAATACGTATTTCTAAGACCCCAGTCTGCCCCGGCCTTCATTCCATTGAATTGCCTGAGCTTGTGGAGGTTCATTAAGCCCTTTCTACTAGGAAGAGCATTGCCAACTTCCTGCTGTGTCCCTCCTTTTCATTCCGTCTCTTCTTACTCTTTTTTGTTCAGACTTGATTTGGTTACAAGCGGCAGGAACCCAACTCAGACCAGCGTGACCACGAAGGAGATTTGTTGGGAAGTCTGAGAATTTATCTAGTTTCTAATTTTTCTAGACTGTGCCCTCTACCCACTCGTCTGCATTGCGTTCGTTATTTCCTACACGGACCACTTCTGAGTAAGCATCCCATCTGCAGGCACATCCTCTCCATGTTTTACCAGCAGTGGCTGGGCCTGGCCATGGTGGCGCACTCCTTTAATTCCAGCTCTGGGGAGGCAGAGGCAGGTGGATCTCTGAGTTAGAGGCTAGCCTGGTCTACAGAGTGAGTTCCAGGACAGCCAGGGCTACACAGAGAAACCCTGTCTTGAAAAACCAAGAAAAGAAAAAGAAAGAAAGAAAGAAAGAAAGAAAGAAAGAAAGAAAGAAAGAAAGAAAGAAAGAAAGAAAGGAAGGAAGGAAGGAAGGAAGGAAGGAAGGAAGGAAGGAAGGAAGGAAGGAAGGAAGGAAGAAAGAAAGAAAGAGAAAGAAGAAAAAGCAAAGCAAAAAGGAACAATGGCTGTTGGTTTGCATGTGCATATTTCCAAAAACCAAGTCTCTCTCCTTCTGTCTCTAAATGGAATCCCAGAAGAGGGCACTAGTTGGCCTAGACTGGGGCACATCCTCATTCCTGGATCAATTACTGTGCTCAAGAGAATGAGGAACTAGGATTGGCTATTTATACCATTGTTGCCCATGTGCAAGCACACACATGTACACACACATTTCCTGTGACTAGAGGGCAGAGTACCACAATTGGCATAGGAACAAATTCCCACAAAAGGAAATTTTGAGAAAATAAAGTTGGCAGATTCTGACTTTACTTTTTAATTATATGTGTGTGTACACATGTCCGTGGTTGTTGTATGTGACAATCAGAGGACAACTTGCAGGAGATGGTTCTTTACTTCTACTATGTGGGTTCTGGGGATTGAACTCAGGTCACCAGGCCTGGCAGCAAGTTCCTTTTCCTGCTGAGCCTTCTTGCCAGCCCCAGTTTCCTACTTTACATACCTCGTCACTCTCCCTGCAACAGTCAGTGTTGACTTGTGTATCATGCAGAGCGGTTGTCTGCACTCCGTGTGTAGCTTTCCACCCTTATCGTGTTCCTCACTTGAGATTACCCCAGTCTGAGCCTATCTGCTTCACACTGCCACCTCTAGTTCCCTCCCTCCCCATCCTTTTAACACTTGCCAGGTGAGGATTACCAGACTAAACCTCTGATCTTACTTGCTCATCTACTCAAAAATCATGGTGATATTCCAGTCCTGAGCATTGTGAGGTGACCACCATGCAATAGAAGGTACCTACCAGACAGCTACCAGGGCTACTAGCGGAATGCATGCCCTAGCAGTAAAAGGTGGCTATCAGACCGTTGAGCTAGGCTGTTCCTGTGTCTCAAGGTGGAAGTGCATTGTGTCATTCCAGTTATGATCGATGCTAGTTAGAGTTCTCTGGGTTTGTGCTTTGGCTGCGTGGTGTGTACAGGCTGTGGCGGCAGTCGAAGGCAAGGTCTACTGCCTGCTACACTTGGATGCTGTGATCTATACAGAGGTGGGGCTGCATGAGACATGGCACATCTTTCCAGTTCTTTTAATTTGACATGATATCACCCCCGAGAGGCTGGAAATCATCTTAAAATGTCCCCTTCTTCTTGGAATGACATGGATTAAAAAACATAAAACAAGATAAAAAAAACAAAAACCTTCCTTACCTCTTTTATGTTACTGTGTGACAGAGTGGGAGCTTCCTGTGGCAGACTCTTTGGGTTGCTCCTGTTAATAACTCCCTGCATCTTCCCTGGCTGAAGTTCTAGCTGGACACATGGCGTGGTGGAAGAAGCACAGAACTTCCAGCTGCTCTTATTCATAGGGCAGCATCTGAATCGATGTGATGCACAGAAATGTAGAACAGTCGCTTCCAGGATCCTTGAGAGCTCTGGTAAGCTCTTTGCCTTCCCTCTCTACCTTGCTGCTTGGAGTAGCTGGTGACTTACTTTGGAAGAAAGGGTGAGAGCTGGGCACAGCAGAGCCGCAAAACATGATCCTGGGTCAGAGACACCACATGCCCCCCACAGCTCCAGAATATTCGCTCCGTTTTTATGTGAGGCGGGATGCGTTTCCATCTTGATCTCGTTACTGTTGTTTGGGGGTTTTGTTCATTCACTGTGAAACCCAATACCAACTGAAACAGTATAATTGGGGTGGGCAGATGAGAGGTAGAGGGAGCATTTTTCACAATGGGAGGAGTTATTGTGTTGGCTCAGGACGAGTGAGTGTGTGAAGGCTTGTGGGGTATGGAAAGGATCAAAGCTGGAAATTAATTTGGGGGAGTTGGTTGGAACACTGGCATTGCTTATAAACAACCTTGACCAAGGCTTTTGTACCCTCTTCACTCACCTGCCAGGACAAATTTCGTGAGCAACGGTGCCCATATTGGTAGCCTGATAATGGAATTCTGTAATCTGCATGGCTGTTAGTTTCACGACTAAGAAACACTGAACAATGAATAGAAAGAGAAACAGACATTATATCTAGAAATATAAAAAAAGAACTCCAATTCACTGAATTTTCTAGGTTCCAGGAACTGAGTTAAACATTTTCTGCATAAGAACTATGCCCAGGCCAGGCGTTGGTGGCGCACACCTTTAATCCCAGCACTTGGGAGGCAGAGCCAGGTGGATCTCTGTGAGTTCGAGGCCAGCCTGGGCTACCAAGTGAGTTCCAGGAAAGGCGCAAAGCTACACAGAGAAACCCTGTCTCGAAAAACCAAAAAAAAAAAAAAAAAAGAACTATGCCCAGGGAGTAATATGAAGCACACACAGGACCTCACAGTTAAGAATCATCTGCACAATGGGCTGGAAGGATGGCTGAGTGGGGAAGACCACTTGCTGTACAAGCGTGGCTGTGGGATGACTCATCCCTAACAGGCTTGAGGGCCATCCCGCCCAAACAAGCAAAAAAGATACTTTCTGAGAGCCAGCCTGGGTCTGCCAAGGGTCTTAGCAACAGCAGCTGAGACATGATCTGGAGATGAGCTGGACCAATGAGAGGCAGCCATGTCACACCAGCATATGCATATTCATCCGACCTTCCCCCAGGGTGGGGTTGAGGGTATATAAGGCTTGCCTCTTCCTGAATAAACTGAGCTTGTTTTGACATTCTCCTGGAGTCTGTGTTATTGACTCTGCACCTACTTGGCCCCCTCCCCCAAAGGGAACAACAGCACAGGACCCTCCTACATCTGGTGCCAAACCCCAGGACATTTGGTACTTGAACAGGGTCTGTTTGTCTCCCTTTACTCATGCGCAGCACTGGTTGAGCAGCCCCCCTGAGTGGTGTATTTCAGTGAGTAGGCCCCTCTATGTTGTGTGCTTTCAGTTCCTTCAGCAGGTAAGCGCTGGGACTCTCCCCACTCTTTTCTTTTTGTTTGTCTTGTTTGTGAGTCTGTCTGTATAGTAGGGTGACACATGCTTTTGTTCAGGCTTGCCTGGTGTTTCCATATAAGCGCTGGACCCTCAGGGAACAACAGCCACCATCTGGCTAATTTTAGTTGTGTGTGTATGTGTGTGTTTGTGAGTACCTGCATGTGCTTTTGGGTTATGATGCCTGGAGAGATGGCTCAGCAGTTAAGAGTGTGTGCTGCTCCTCCAGAGAACACGTGAGAATCTGATCTTTGGATGAGAGTTCTGTTCCTGGCCAGAAAAAGGAAAGTGGCCTCAGGAGCAACCCTCCAATTGTTTGTTATGCCCATTTTGTTGGCTATAATCGCTGGCCTAAAATCGTCCTCTACTGAGGAGGTCTTTAAGGCCCACAATAAGCACTGCCAGGAACAATGTAACACTAACTTATCTGTTGCCTTCATTCCATCCATGACTGATATTTCCTCTGCCTCTGCTGACAAGGAGATGGATGAGAATAGGCGTAAAGTAAAGAAAGGGATGGAAAGACAGAGGAAATGCTTGCCACAGTGCTCAAGCTTACACCGGCAGCCCCTCTCTCTGCTCCCCCCATGCCTCAAGTGGCTACTTCCCACACTGCAGTATCCATGGAGTGATTTGCCTGGATGTCTGCTCACGGAGCCAGCTGCTCTGCATACCTCCTAGCCTATTCCACCTATGGTGCCACACATGCCCATCATGGTGTTTCCAGTTAATGTGGGCCCCAATATGGCCAACCAGCCATGGATACCTACCCCTCTTGCAGACATGTCTTTGGTCCATAAGGCTGCTAATGAATTGGGTCCTGACTTGCTGCATTTTGAGCAAGTCCTACATCAATGGGCAGTGCATTTACAGACTTATTATGACTGGTACCATTTGATGAAGACTGTGTTAGAGCCTGTGGTCTTCCTTAACTGGTGTCCTGACTATGATGACTAGGCCGAGGCTCAGGCTCATTTTAATATACAGTACAACATTGCTGTTTCTCTTGAGATGCTCATGGGCTGAGAATCATATGTTAACCCTGTAACACAAGCCCAAAGTGGATAACATGCTTATTTATTTGCCTCAGGAGACACCATTGCCCTTAGTGCATTGGAGGGATCCCATCACTCTTCAATGGCAACCCCTTGCTCCCCTATTAACCTGGGAGTGAGGGTATGCTTACATTTTTCTCCAGAATACCACCATGCCAATATGAATACCCTCCAAAGATGTGCATCCAGCAACAGACCAAGAGACTTTGGCCAAAGAAGAAGCTTCAGAGGGGTAATGTATGATTTGCCCGGCTACTGTGGCATTAGTATAGTCATGTCATTACTGGCATGTGACCATAGATATTAAGCAGTTACCTCACCCCCTACAAGGTCACTAATGTATCACCAGAAAGACTTTGATTGGCACAATAAATATGACTAGGGTCCCATCCATGTCCTTGAGACTAAATTTTTGACCAATCCTTCTCTTGTTCAAATATCTTCTGGAACAGGTTCACCAACAGAAGGTGGCCACAAAGGTGACCCTACAGGTTTTATTGGCTCTCAAACACCTAGATCAAAGTTCTCCTAGAGAGATAATGCACACATGGCTCACTGAGATACAGAAGGCTACTGTCTAAAGCCCACCACCCAGACAGCTCTCCAGGACTGATGCTCTTCCAGGGCTGGTAGTCAATGACAGATACGAGCTTGTTTGGCAAGCCAACCTAAGACAGGCACAGTCCATTATGCTGAGCTCTCCTGAGGTGGGGTCAACAAGGTTAGGGCAATGCACCCTAGCTCCCACTGAGCTTGTCCTATAAAATAATAAAAAGGGGTGGATATGTGGGATGACTCATCCCTAACAGGCCTGAGGGCCAGACGGCCCAAACAAGTAAAAAAGATACTTTCTGAGAGCCAACCTGGGTCTGCCTAAGGGCCTTAGCAACAGCAGCTGAGACATGATCTGGAGATGAGCTGGACCACTGAGAGGCAGCCATGTCACACCAGCAGATGCATATTCGTCAGACCTTCCCCCAGGGTGGGGTGGAGGGTATATAAGGCTTGCCTCTTCCTGAATAAACTGAGCTTGTTGTTTCAACATTTTCTCAGAGTCTATGTTGTTGACTCTGCACCTAGTTGCCCCCCTCCCCCACAGGGAACAACAGCACAGGACCCTGCTACACATGGCGACCTTTTTAAGGTGAGAAAAGAAATACAGAGAATTCATGGGGGAAATATTTGGAATGAAATGAAGGATAAACTACATCAGTAGTTCTCAGCCTTCTTAATGCTGTGACCCCCAACCATGAAATTATTTCCTTGCTAGTTTATAACTGTAATTTTGCTATTGTTATGAATCATAATATAAATATCTGATGTGTAGGATAGCAGATATGCAACCCCCAAAAGAGTTTCAGTCCACAGGTTGAGAACCACTTATTTACTGTCTTTTGACTTAAGAAGGAAAAAAAAAATAAAAAGCTTATAGCTTTTTCTTAGAGAATGTGCTCATTACAAAAAAAAAATATGTTTTTGGAAGGAAAAGGTAAATTCTGACCCAGGAGGTGTAAATGGAACTTCTGACTTAGAACACATTCTTGTTTTAATGAGGAAAAAAGTCCAATTCAAGGCTTTTCTAAGCAGATATTGCCACCTGTGGGGTCTCTAGAAAAACAAGTCAAATTATCAAGCAAATTACTAAATGATACCTTTAGGAAATATGAAAATAGTCATTCTTTTAAAAAATATGATGCTCATGGCTGGAAAGATTGTTCAGCAGTTAAAACTACTTGCTGCTGTGTCACAGGCCCGGGTTCAGTTCCTAGCACCTAGCTGATAGCTCATAATCATCTGTAACTCCAGTTCCAGAGGAACTGAGCCCTCTTCTGGCCTCCACAGGTACTGTGTACATGTGGTGCACATACACTCATGCAGGTTTGTTGCAGAATATTCCTTTACACTGTGTGAAGATGTGTCACTGTGATTGGTTTAATAAAGAGCTGAATGGCCAATAGCTAGGCAGGAAGAGCAGGGACAAAGAGGACTCAGAGAGGAAGAAAGGCAGAGTTGCCACCCGGACATAAAAAAAAAAAAAAAAAAAAACAAAAAAAAACAGGACATACAGGTAAAAGCCACGAGCCATGTGGCAGCACATAGATTAAAATAAATGGGTTAATTTAAGTTATAAGAGCTAGTGGGACAAGCCTAAGCTAAGGCTAAGCTTTCATATTTAATAATGTCTCCATATTGTGTTTTGGGTTTTTTTTTCCTTTTTGTTTTGTTTTGTTTTTGTTTATGAGCTGGAAGCCCAAAGAAAAATCTGTCTGCACAGGTTCATGAGAAACCAGCCTAACTCCATTTTGTAACCAAGGGTCATTTGATACTCTAGTTCACTTAGGTTTCTGTTTAAAACCACCCTATTGTTTTGACCTATAAAAGAGGCATAAGAAATCAGCTTGGGACTAATCTTTTGAACCCCACTTTAGAGGAGACAGCTGCCAGACCAACTCTGCTATGCACAGAATAAAGCTTGCTTCAATTTGGCAATATGTTGTGGTCAGTGGTCTTTCTCCTTGGTTGGTGGAGTAAGCATTTGGAGACTCCAGTAAGATAAATACTCTAACCCAAGTTCAGAGGCTGGACCCTTCCCTCTGGGCCTCCAGGACTGGAAAGCTGATTCCCAGGGGGTGCACACCTTGAGACTCCCAAGGCCCCAGGGTATGCTTTTTGTTAGGTGCACTGCTTGAGTGAATGGCTGCATCAGAAGAAAACCAGTGAGCACCTTTCTGAGGAGGCCTCCATTGGTAAGACATGGTTTTGTTTGTTTGTTTGTTTGTTTGTTTGTTTGTTTGTTTGTTTTTCGAGACAGGGTTTCTCTGTGTAGCTTTGCGCCTTTCCTGGAACTCACTTGGTAGCCCAGGCTGGCCTCGAACTCACAGAGATCCGCCTGGCTCTGCCTCCCGAGTGCTGGGATTAAAGGTGTGCGCCACCACCGCCCGGCGGGACTTCTTTTGTTTTTTTAAGACAGGGTTTCTCTGTGAAACAGTCCTGGCTGGAACTCACTCTATAGACCAGGCTGGCCTTGAACTCAGAGATCTGCCTACCTCTGCCTCCCAAGTGCTGGGATTAAAGGTGTGTGTCACCACCACCTGGCATATAAAATTTTTTATTCCTCAGTCAAGACAACATAAATGAGGTTTTGTTTACTGTGTTAAGTAACTCTTTGCCCAGTTAGAAAATGGCTAAATAACAGATCTTCTGGATATTAGCTTTATCTCAGGATATTGTGGGTTAAACCAAAATGTTTGTCCTTGAATGGTCTCAAAATTCATTGAGCCTGCAAATAATATCACTGGTTTGATAGATGCAAAGATTCTTCTAGTAATTTTGCCAATTCTAGTTTTCACTTTAAGTAGAGGGGCAGGTACATCCCTGAGATAACAGAATACACCAGCTCAGGACCCAGAGGACTAGGCCTGAGAAATCCATTTGATAGGATCAAGACAGAAAGTGCTGCCAGAGCTGGAACCAGTTAGGGAAGAAAATGAAAAGAAGCTGTTTAAAAGAAAAAAAAATCAGCCCAGGCCACCACTGAGCTTTTTGCTTCTGGCCAGGTTTTGGTGCCAACCTGACAGTCATTATCAGGGACCAGCATCCCTAGTGGGGTCTTCTCCTTGAAAATATGACTTCAACAACAGAACAGGTTTAATGTCGTAAGATCCAATCTGGCCAGGGTTATGGAGAGACTAAGATGGCAGAAATTTGTACTATTCTAGATAAAGAATAACAGAAGCTTGAGAAACAGGATGAACTGGGATAAAAAGGTATAAAAGAAAAATTTAAAAATATGGAGAAGCTAAAAAGTTAGGGCCACAGCTATAAGCACCAAAAACTGAGATATTCTATCTTATGATGTAGTGAGACAATGATCTAAGCAGTTGAGCAAAGGGTCTCTCCTCACCTAAGGTCTAGTCAGGCTAACAGACTGGCTTAAGAATGTATATCTAGCCTCCTTGTCTTTGCTAACTTTGTAAAACTTTAGCTATCTTGATAAACTGAGTCACACAAGAAACTACAATATTCTGTAATGATGCACCATGAAAGGACTAAGAAAATAAAGTTACCAGTCTCCCTATGGGCTGTATTTATGATTTAAAGTTTTATTTTGATAATAAAAGAGCTTCAATTCAAAATTTTTAATTTTTAAGACTAAACTTAACAGATAAAAAATACAAATTCTAAATGTGTAAAAGATACTAACTTGTTATAAACTGTTAAAGATGATTAAGAGATGCAAGTTAATAGTCACCTTATAAATGATCAAATTCTTTAATATGTTCAAACCTATACTTGTAAATGCTAAATACAAATGTAATTTGTTTATAGGAATAATTTGTTTGGCCTTCTATATATGTGTTTTCAAGGTCAAACCTAAAGCAAATAACTATCAATAAAATTTATTTAAAATCAGGTATACTTAATAGATAATGGTCCTCAAACTCTTCAGAGATCTGCTGAATAGGGCATTTAAAATATTTAATGAAAAAGCTTCCCGTGATAGACAGAAATGCCAGACCCTAGAAGCACCCCCAAGGTCCCTCAGGAGATAGCGGGGCACAGGTGACTCCATTAGGACTGTGGTAATGCTAACCACTGGGCAAAGACCTGCCCTGTGCCTTGCCCACCACCAGGCCCCGCCCACCCTGTGGACACTGTTGGGTTGGCTGACTGCTGAACTCTGCTTTGTCAAAGTAGGTACGTTTTCCTAAGTTCTTCATCCACAGGAAAATCTCTCAGACCTTCTGGGTCTGACAGCTGGAAGCTAATGCTGCCCTGAGCACCAACTAAAGATGCAATGATGTCCTGTGTGACAGCAAAGACCTCAACTAAAGATGCAATGATGTCCTGTGTGACAACCAAAGACCTCAACTAAAGATCAATGATGTCCTGTGTGACAGCAAAGACCTCAACTAAAGATCAATGATGTCCTGTGTGACAGCAAAGACCTCAACTAAAGATGCAGTGATGTCCTGTGTGACAGCAAAGACCTCAACTAAAGATGCAGTGATGTCCTGTGTGACAGCAAAGACCTCAGCTAAAGATGCAGTGATGTCCTGTATGACAGCCAAAGAGCTACAAACTGCCCCCTCCCCAGTGAAGTCACGGAAACCACCACAGGAGCCTGGGGAGTCATCCAGGTAGCTGGTAAGTCTCTATCATAATCCACACAGAGGCCACTTGGCCTATACTTCCTGCTGTGATTCATCCATCTCAGATCTCTGAGGATGTTGACAGCTAATGGTAGCCTTACTGGTTTAGCAGCAGCCACACGGTCAGTGCATTTCACATGTGAAAACCAGGCCTTGCTTTTTCTAGAGTTATTAGGTCTCCAGGTGAGAAAGATAAACAGACAAAAACAGGCTTCAATGTAACTTTTTTACTATTCCTTTATTTAAAGGAACTTGCTTTGCAATGACTACTCTCAATAATCAGCCACTTGTATTTTATGATAAATGATTGGATTAAAAAAATAGAACTTAAAAATAATACATGATATCAAGACTTCAAAAATTCAAAGTTTTAACATATTAATCAATGGAGTTCTGATACTTAAAAATGCTTCTCATCATGTTGGAAACATCTCTGTCCAATATAAATACATATACATATACACATACAAACATATATGTAATGTATATATAATATGTTAATTAATATTAATTAATTAGTTAAATTAATATTAATTTTGCCCTCTGAACAAAGGAAAAAAATGTTAATATTTCTTACCTCAAAATCACTTTTGAGTCTCCAAGCTTTTACTATGACTTAAAGGTTTGAGTCTACTCCGTCAGTTTACTTCATGTAAGCTTCAGGTCCTTTAAGTTCCTTAATTTTAACCTCTGTCCCTAGTCTCTATCTGTCCTGGCAGATTTCTACTTGGCTGACAGGCACCACCCAGGAATCAGGTGAAGACTACAAACTGCTCAAAGGCGATCTGCACCGTGCTAGCCCCAGGTAAAACAGGAGAGCCCTGGACTTGCTGAAAGCTGATGTGAACCAGTCCAGCTGATCTGATTGCTTCCTGTCTCTGCAGCTGGGTCAGCAAACCAGATGCTTCTGATGAATGCCTCATTGTCCAAATCTCCTCAGGCCTTCTTGGGGCCTGACAACAGTGTCCTTGTTTCAGCTGAGAAACAGTTACAGAAGAGAGTACATCATCCTGTATCCTCAACAAAAGGTTGGAATGTTAGGTCCAAATGAAACTCCCTGGCAAAGGAGACAAAATGGCTACATATATTATTGGCATACCAGGACACATACTGGCTTCCAGGCTCATTATCAAAAAAGTACCTGTTAAAACCAAATGATCAACAGGAGGGAAGCAATTGGTACCAATCCCTGTTCGTCTGGTCCCCCTGGCTAATTGCCGTTGACTCAGCCTCAGCAGGTCCCCTAATCCTCCTCCGAATGTTCCTCATGATCAGGTCATGCATCTTTGGTACATAAATTTTGTTCCCCATCAGACAGAAAATGCTAAAAATATTTGCTCTCAGTCAGCACTATCGCCCCTTCAGCAATTAGAAATGGAAGTTCCCTATCAAGAATTGGACAGGGACACATAAGATGAGAGGGGCGGGAATGAGAAACAAGCCTTCATTTTTTAATCAAGGTCCATTTTAATACTCTAGTTCAGTTAGGTTTCTGTTTACTGTAAAATTTAGGTTTTTGTTTCTTTGGAATTGGGCTGTGCCCCATTCCTGTGACCATAGAATGTTCTGTGACAAATATTCCAGAAGATTTCACTGTATGAGTTCACGGTCAGCTTCTGCTGCATAATGAGACCTTGTCTCAATCAAACAAACAAAAAGAATATAAAAGTTCTGGCTCTTCAATAAACAGCCAAAAGCAAACCTATTATCTTATTTTTGAAACGTACTTTGAGTCTTTATGTTAATTTTGGGTTTTGTTATGCTACACAAAAAGTAAATAAAAGGGTCAGTGAGATGATTCAGCTGGAAACCTGCCTGATCTCTGGAACTCAAGTGGTGGAGGGAGAACACTGGCTCCTGTAGGGTGTCCTCTGACCTCCTTTCACACACACACACACACACACACACACACACACACACACACACACACACACAAATAAATAAATGTAATTTAATAATTTTAAAGGCCCTCTAGGAGGCAGGGCACACCTTTAGTCCTAGCCAGTTCCAGGTTAGCCCAGGCTACAAAGTGAGACTCTGTCTCAAAAACAAAACAAAACAAAACACAACAATCAAACAACACCACCACTACCACCACCACCACCACCACCAACAACAACAAAACACCCCCAGGATCTGAGAAATGCCCCAGTGGGTAAGAGCAAATATTGCACCCACTTCCAGCCCCACCCAGGGCTTCTGGTATCCTTTCCTGGCCTTCATGGACACCAGCATGCATACATATATGCAGGAAAGACACTCATACACATATAATAAAAATAAATAAAACCTTTGAGAGAGGAAAGAAGCCTGCTAACTCTTTTTTTCTTCCACAAGACCCTGTTAATTTCCCATGTAAATCATTAAGAAAAAGATTAAAAGCACAATTTTGGGAATGTGGCCTCCATCTGAGTTCTCTAAACAGCTGTGAACTGCACTGTAAAGACTTGTGGTTTCACATTGCTCTGACATTCTTGAGCCACCCCAGTAAAGAATCTGGTTTCCGAGAGGTCAGGGACCACAGTCAGATCTTTATGCTAGGCAACCTGCCTGTACATCAGGTGGCTCACATGATGCCAAGACCCCAGCCTCACCCCTAGCCTCACCCCTAGCCTCACCCCTAGCCTCACCCCAACCTCACCCCCAGCCTCACCCCTAGCCTCACCCCCAGCCTCACCCCCAGCCTCACCCCCAGCCTCACCCCCAGCCTCACCCCTAGCCTCACCCCCAGCCTCACCCCTAGCCTCACCCCCAGCCTCACCCTTAGCTTTTGAGGTCTCCACTTGTCTTCACGCATACACCCTAAGTTCCCGAGTTCATGACCTCCCCCTCCTGAACTTTCCCCTTGTCTCCGATTTTGGCTTTAGAGAAATCCCTCCAGGGCAGAACACTAAACAGCACATTTGATACCCCTGTGGTGTTCACTCCCTCTCACTCTTTGATTCAGATTTATCCCTAAATTCCATCTCTTTCAGCCACTCCAGAAATAATCCTACCCACTTCAGCTCATGCCAAAGCCCTGGTGTGGAGATATCCCCTCATCTGCTTCCTAAAGAAATCTCATTTGTCCCCTAAGACAAGCGGGGCAGTGTGCCAGGCCTTGGGCCTCAGCAGTGACCCCGACAGAAGTGGCCCTGACCTCACAGACCTTTGATCTAGTGACAATGAGAGTGGGGGAGCCCAGAGAAGCACCGAGGTAGGATCCGGGCTGAAAATAGATTACCAATTATAACTGATCAGCATGGAACTTGATCACGTGTAGGCAATTACACTGTATTTAAAATTTGAATTCTATATTCCTTTAAATAGAGTGGTTATTTTTCTTTGGCTAATGGTCTGTGAAAAGCCAGGTTGACTACAAAAGTGTAAAAGTTTCTCTCTGGGTTAGCCAATCTTGCAGATAATATACTCTAGTTTCCTTGGGGGCTGCATAGTACAATCGCCGTAAAAAGGTGGCGACTAAGAGAACTCTCCGCAGGCTGGTAGAGCTCACAGCTTCCCAGGGGCCAAGGGAATGGAAGTGTTGCTCTGGAGAGGAACTAGAGTTTGTTATGAACAGCTGGGCACAGCCTCTTTGGAACTGAGGGCAGATGGGTTTTCGCACTGCTCCTCGGTGTGGCACCCAGGGCAAACTCCCTGTTCTAGCCATACTGGTAAATGTAAGTGAAAGAGCAGTCACCTTCGCCATTGGACGACTCAAGGGCCAACCCTGCAGCCTCTGGCTTCTTGCCCTTACCTGTCCAGGTCTCCGCTTTTCTCCAGTTTAGAGTTCAGCAGCTTGTCCACCAGCAGCTACACACAGGAAAAATCTGTGCTCAGAAAGCGTTTAAACGGAGGGCAGGCTGGCCTCATAAGGCGATGTCGAGAACTCGCCGGACTCTCCACTCTCCTCAGGTTCTGTGTCTTCTCGCTGCCCTCAGCTTTCGTGGTCTTCACTTCATCCTTTCTTAGAAACAGCTCCCCATTTTCTAGACTCACTTTTAAGATAAGAAGGGCCCGGAGAAATGCAGATTCTCGAACTACTACCTCCCAAAAGGGAAACTGAGGCCCAGAGGTGTGAGATGACTTGTTCCTAACATTGAGTACCCAATCTTAGGGCTCCTGGCCTCAAACACTTTGGGTGTGCAACACTACCCTGTTTCTCTAAGATATTAGGAAAGAGATGGGGGCTGCTTATATGCAGCCATATTTATGCAGCCATACAGCATTTGCCTAGCAGGCATGTCCTCTGAGTTCAGTCCCAAGTATGAGGGGGGATAAGTTAGAAGGAAAATGTTAGCCATTGTGTGTTTTTGCAGTTGTTGTTTTACATTTATTTATTTGGTGTGTGGGTGTGGGGGGGGTGGGTGTGGGTGTGGGTGTGTGGGTGTAGTTATGTGTGAGTCCCAGGACAACTCTCTGGAGCCAGTTCTCGCCTTTAGCCATGTCGATTCTGTGTATGGAACTTGGATTATCGATCAGTCTTGGTGGCAAGTGTCCTTACCACCTGTACCATCTCCTCAGCCCTATTTCAATTTCTGAGATAAAACAAAACACCAGATGCCATGGCGGCACATAAACTCGCTTGCCTCTCAAGCTTGACAATCTGAGTTTAGTCTCCAGAGCCCACCACAGAGGGAGGGAACATTATGCTCTCAAAATACATTTCACACACAAAACAATAGTAAATGAGCTACAATCTTAACACAAAGCAGGCTTCCCCTTCTGCTCCCTGATCCAAGGCCCTTTCCAGTCCTCCTCTACTCTCTTGAACTGGAATACTCTCCCGCTGTTGGAATGGCTCCTTGCCCTGAGGGATCTCTTTCGAGGCTCTGTCTGAAGGGGCATCCCCTCTACACACTCCACTACTCTATTTGTTCCCTTACAGCACCTGGCAGGAAATAACTAACAATTCATTTATTTAACTGCTGTGTCTCTCTCTGCCTGTTTCTTCCTAGAAGAGTTTGTCTGTCCCTGGAGTCACCACAGAAGCCAGGAAAGTAAAAGGGGACCATGGGGCGGGTGTAGAGAGAGGAACAGCAGGATACAGGTGATATGTAGGAGGAAATGGGAAAAATTGGTTGGGGGCTTCAAATGAGGAAGGCTAAGGAGGCCAAAACAGAAGTAGATCAAGGAGGGAAAACAATACTAAGGATGTTTGAAAAAGCCATAAGGAATCATTTTTTACTTACCTAAAATTACATACACCACATATATGTGTATGCAGATACACATGTGGTTTAAATGAAGTTATACCACTTGGACTGACAAAGCTCCGCTCAAGAGCCATGGACTTTCTAATAAAAGCTCTCCCACCCAGCATGAGAAAGTCTCCTTTCGAGTTGTTAGTCAGGAAACTCCAAGAGACACCTTAAGCAATTCCAGCCATTGCCTTCACCCTTGGCTGTCTCCCAGAGGTTGAAGGTGGGTCTCAATTGCTGAAGACACCATGAACTTGGTACACAGGACTTGGAAAGTCCAAGCTAGAATTGACCTGAAAGCCTCCTTCTTGAAGATTAGCTATCACACTACTGGAAGGTGTCATGTAAGCATTCAAGGGAGAAAAAACAGCCAATAGTCCTACCCAGCTGTGATGCCGATGAACCACCACAATGACCATCATGGCCAGGGATCCCTAAGACTGCAGTCATGGCACTTATAACTTGGAGGTAACCAACAGCTGTGTAACTGGACTCAAGGTCCACTCAGCAGGAGGGAAACCATGCCTGGCACTGGAAACGTAGCCAACTACCTGAAACTTGTGAAATTGAAGTTTGTCAATAAAAACCAGGCGTCAGATATCAGGTAATAACCTGAAAGATCAGAGAATCAGAGGAGCAGCCACCAGTGACTTCTAACCTCTCTGGATCCTCTGACTGAAAGGGTCAAGATCCTGTCTCTGCTCCACCTCCCCACTTTCTCTCTCCAAAGTCCTGAGTGCTGGGATTAAAGGCGTGAGCCACCACCACATGGTCTCTCTAAAGCTCTGCCCTCAGATCTCCAGGCAAGCTTTATTTGTCAGAACACAAACAAAATATCACACCACATGAAGTCATGGTCTTAGAGGAGAACATATTATTTCTACTTTACTAAACCAGCATAATATATAACTACATTCTAAATATTTACCCGAATACCCATAGATAAGTGTAGCTCTACTCCTTATTTAAAGAAACTTCTCTTTGCAACAGAAGGAGACCATTACAGTGTTGTACCAGTGTCACAAACCCCCCAGAGACCACTGAGGAGCCTGTTTCCGATGCAAGCACGTAAGGGTCCCTTTATTGTCAAGTTTGAACCTGGACCACCACCAGGCAGATGGAGGGAAAGGCAGCAGCAGTGGTGGGCCCAGGGGTAGAGAGTTTTTATAGGGAAAAACCACATGCTGGGAATTATATGCTTTGGCATCTTGGGATTGGGTAGAAGGGATATGGGGCAAGGTGATGTTTTGAAACTATTGGTCTAGACTTTTGGCTGGAAACCACATTTGAAACTATTGGGTTGGACTTTTGGCGGGGAACCACAACTTGCTCAGCAGGATTATCTGGGCTGCTCAGCAGGATTATCTGGATATCTTCAAAGGCCATAAACCACAGACAGAATGTCTGCAGAAGGATTCTGCTCTGTATCTGTTGTCATGGCACATTCCTGAGGTCCTTCGTGGAACTGAGTGCAGCAAGTGGTCTAAGATGGTGGCCCTTCCCTAAGATGGAGTCTATAAAGTCAAGTCTAGGCCTTCATGTTGTTGGTTTTAAAAATAAGCGGAGCTGGTTACCATTCGAGAAAAGTCAGGAGGCAGGACAAAACCCAGTATCAGAGCTTTATTAGGAGAAGGGGAGGGGGACAGAAGAACCAGGCCTGAGGAAGAGGTACATGAAGAAAGAGAGAGAGTGGGGGGAGAGCAGAAGGAGAGAGAGGAGGAGTTTGTGTCCGGCTTTTAAGGATTCCCTTGCACATGCACAGGGGGGCTTACAGAGCTACACCATGCATGCGCATATTGCGTGACCACACCGCATACATTATGTAATCACACAGTGCATGGATGACATAAGACGTAAGACCCCTTACTTAGCTACTGAACTGCGCATGTGCGGTCATACAGCTGGAGGAGTGGCAGAATCCTAACAATGTGTGGTCACAGAGCTCACGCCTTCTAGCTCCTTCCTAGTCTGCCCACAGTTGGTCTCGTCCCTTCTCTGCTCACATCGGAGACCGTCGTGTAGACAGCAGGCAAATCTGCAGGAATAAGAACACTTCTTAATCAGAAGAGTAGCGTTCAAAGGTGAGCTGTCTGACAGCTATTAAAGAGTTGCCAGAGCTGTGGGAATACAAAGAGGACACAGGAAAAAGACAATGTCGGATCGGAGAGATGACGGCCCAGTGGGCTCAGGGACTGGTTCCTCATCTGTGAATCACCTTCTGGGTGACACCACATATCTCCTAGGTCTTCCCAGGCTCCTTTCATTTCTTGCCTTAGCATAGGTATTTTAGGTCCCTAATGGGTCGTTACAAAGTCATTGATGGGAAATGTAAGCAGAGTTTTCCAAGCAGAGTGACTTTGTAAATACTCTGGCTTCCTCCTGGGGACAGCCTCTCCCTCCACCTCAGGGAAGCAGCTTGGCCTCTCTCTCCAGGTCCCCGTGGATATAGGTTTCTCCATTTTCTCCTAGATATTACTGCAGTTCTTAGAAAATGCAGTTTTACTCTTACTCATTAATTTTATGAACATGATTTTACTTGTCCCGTTCCCAGATGGATTTCCTCTTCATAAACTCATGTCTGTTTGGGGCAGTTAAAGAAATGAGACAGGGAGGCTTGGGCATCGCCTCCCTTCCCGCATGGGGCATCTATTATTGACAGGTGTTGCTGGGAAAACTGACCGTGAACGAGGACAAGAGAGGAAGACTCCAAAGAGCGGTGAGGAAATAAAGCTGACTTCCCTGTTCAGTCTCACAACTTCCTACCTCTCCGGTTTGAGATGATGACTACCGACTTCAACATAAAGGTTTTTAGGGTGATGGGCATCTCCTGTCTTCCTAAATGTGTTTTATAAGAAATCTGTCCCCAGGGTGAGAGAGAGAGAGAGAGAGAGAGAGAGAGAGAGAGAGAGAGAGAGAG
>CABHPR010155731.1:0-18763 GCA_902168415.1 Peromyscus melanophrys | reverse complement strand
AAAAAAAAAAAAAAAAAAAAAAAAAAAAAAAAAAAAAAAAAAAAAAGCTCTCTTTTCCAGCAGCTCTCAGTTATTCATGGCTCCTTAGCTAGGGGTGGGACTTCATGCCCACCTTCCCCTCTGTGCTGGGATTTTTGTCTGGCTTGAGGTTGCACGGGTCTTGTGCATGCTGGCCCAACTGTTTGAATCACCTCTCTCTTGCAGTCTTTCACATTCTAATGAAGCCCATTCTCCATGTTGGAGACTAGAGGCCCTTCTTGATCTGTTCCACCCTGCCGGAGCCTCTCCTGGAACCTTACTGTCCTTCCATTTTTGAAGCTTCCTTGTGGAATGTTTCTCTCAATGACTCTTCACTCTTTTTCCCCCTCATGTGTATTGGACTTTTGCCTACATGTATGTCCGTGTATCACATGCATGCCTGAGGGCTGTGGAGGCCATCTGGGTGTCAGATCCCTTGGAACTAGAGTTACAGATGGTTGTGAGCCCTCGTGTGGGTGCTGAGAATTGAATTCGAGTACTCTGTAAGAGCAGCCAGTGCAGTCGAGCTGTCTCTCCAGTCACATTCTTTACTCTTAATGTCTGCCCCTTCCTTAATTTTCCAGCCTGAAAACCAGCTCAACTGCACACACCTGGGGTCCCAGTGCTGAAGAAGCAGAGGTTTTTACTGTAATTACTGTAAACTTGAGTCCAGCCTGGTCTACACAGGACAGCCAGGGAACTTAGCAAGACCTTGCCTCAAAAATAAACAAATGAATAGATAAATAAATAAAACTGGAACGCTGCGTCCCTTCCCATGACTCGAGCCTGCTTCTGATATCGGCTCTCAAATGTGTGTAATTCAACAGTCAACAGTACCTGTCTCAAACTGTATAATTGCCTAATTCTCTCTGTCTCAACCTCTGAGCCAGTTACCCATGGCATCCTGATGCCTAACCCAGTGCCTGAGTCTAAAAAGAATAAATGTATTCTTCCTGTTCTGTGTTGCAACTCTGCTACTTCTATCCCACCCCCAGAACCCTGACCCGGGCCAGCCTCTCTCACACTGGGTTCTGGAAACAGCCTCAGCTCAGCCTTGACCCCCGAGGGTCTCCATTTTCCTCTTTGCAGCTTACAGCTAGCTGCACGAACCGCTGCCCTCAAGCACTGTTCTCATCACCCGGGTAGCTCCCCTTCTAGACATCTCCAAGAGCTCCACTTGCCTCTTGAATTAAATTAAAAGTCCTAATCATGGGCTTCAAGGGTCTCTACCAATTAACTGCTTCCCCACCCCCACACCTAACTGATAGCGCCTTTTCACCGGCCCTCTAGGGCGGCTTCCCTGCTGCCCCTGCTCATCCCTCCTCATCGGGCCTCACTGGACTCGCCTCTTTCTTCCGCCGAAATTATATTCCTCTCCTCTCCAAAAATATTGCTCAATAATCATTTCATCTTCTGAATATTTTCTAAATCAATTCCATGGGACTTTGTCCTTCCTGTCAGAACCCGTTTTCAAGAATGTGAGGTATTTGTGCATACCATGCTCGGTGTCTTCTGACTTATTTTTAATACCGTCTGCCCTGTGTGGGTCCAGTCACTCTAAGGACAAAGAGGATGCTTCAGTTCCTTGCTTATTTTCACAATAGACATGGAAGTGGATCCAAAAAATGGGTCAGCCTAAAGAAAATTGGTTTTCTAACCTAGATTCTGGGTCAATCTGACCACGTGCAGTTTCACCTGAACAGGAGTTTCTTCTAAGCCTCCTCACTGTGGGAGAATCTTCAGGTGCTTGTTAGAAAGAAATACAAAAAAACCAACAAAACAAAACAAAAACCTTCCTTGGCTGGAGTAGAAGGTGTACTTAGCCTGCATGAGGCCCCGGGTTCCATCCATAGTACCAAAACAAAATAAAAGGATGTGTTTAGCAGCAGCTGTATGCCGCACACCCAGGAGCACCACACAGGTGACTCCGCCGGTACATCAGATGAATTGGGACTTAGCTCTGACTTCCAAGAACATTAAGGATCCAGAAGAGTTTATATAATCCGCCCTCGTCATTGAGGCAAGTCTTCATGATTCTAAAACTCACACTGTCCAGGAGGATGGCTCTGACCAAGCTGCCCTTGGCGAGTGCTGGAAATCTAAACCTCCCCCCAGAATTTACACCCTGGCAGTGGTGTGGCTACCACAGAAATCTGTGGTCATCTTGTCCCTGTCTTGTGGCTCTGCCCATTGTGTTTACTTGCCTGGCTTTTGAGAGACAAGACTCTTCCTATAAAGGGTAACTTTTTCTTTTGACTTTATTTATTTATTTTTTAAATTACATTCATGATATTCATTAATTACACTTATGATATTAATCACACTTGTGGTATTCATAGATTACATTCACAGTATTCATTCAATTATATATAATATATATATATATATTTTAATTTTAAATGCTGAATGTCATTTGTTTAAGGGGGGAGGAGGTCTTAAATACAGGCTTACAGCACAATGGGAGAACCCCGGAGGGCAGAAGTTCGCTACTGATGTTTTACAATCTTGCTTCTAATCTGTTAATGCCCATTATTCAGGGTACCAGGCAAGGAACTTCCCTTAAGCATTCAGGAGGGTAGAACCTGGCAGGATATTAGCATAGGGAGAATATCAAGGTCAAGGTCCACAAGCAAGGCAACAGTTACCCAAAACGGGGGCCAGGGACTTACAGGTCCCCCTTTTATTAAAAAATGAGCTTCTGACTTGGGTTGCGTGGGACGTCAGCAGGTCACCTTACCCGTCATGGAGACGCCTGCCCAGGCCACACAGGTGCTCTGTCTTAGGTTGGTGAGTGCCCCCCAGGCATTACTAAAGGGCAACTTTTAAATTTTAAGCCAAATGAAACAAGCCCAATTCAGAAAGACTTTATGTTTTTCTCATATGCAGAACCTAGATTTAAAAGTGTGTGTGAGAGAGACGAAAACGGCAAGGGGCTCACAAGGGGATGAAAAAATCTCAAGGCTTGGGATAGACAGAGCAATGGGATACATTGCCATGAAGGCAGCAGGAGGACTGTCTGGGAAAGGAACGGAACCAGTCAGAGGGGGTAGGAGGGAAGGAGGGAGGGAAGGAGGGAGAGAGGGGCTGAATTAGAACAAAGCATAAGACACATATGTATGAAGATTCCACAGTGAGACCCATTGCTTTGCATGAGAACTGAAAACTTTATTTTAAAAAGAACTTTAAAATTCAGTTGAAGATTCTTTTAATATTGTCTGGAGTCTCTCCCAGCACAATCCACAAATGTGTTATTTACACACAGTGTAATAAGTGTGCAGACACAGGGACCCTCACTTCTGCATAGGCTTTGAATGGTAGGTGGAGAAACATGGTTTACAGAGAACAGCTCGGTCTCCTTCAGCCTTCCCTGTTTTCTCAGCCTCCAGAACTTCCTACAGGCAAGTTTGGGAGGACTCTGCCTGTATCAGTTCTGTTTGTGTTCATCTTTCAAACGACGGGCTGAAATGGAGCAGGTGAGGAGACCTAGGAATTGAAGGGGCTCGTGAGATGAGCCCTGTGAGGACTGCTCTCTCTGATGAGTTCCCATTGTCCCCACTGTTGGTTTTCATCACAGCACTTTCTCCCCTGTTGTGGAATATTTAACTATGCAAAGATGTGCTGCATTTGTTTAACTATGTAACGATTTGTTTAACTATGTAAAGATGTGTTGCATTTGTTTAACTATGTAAAGATGTGTTATATTTGTTTAACTATGTAAAGATGTGTTGCATTTGTTTAACTATGTAAAGATGTGTTATATTTGTTTATGTAAAGATGTGTTATATTTGTTTAATTACATAAAGATATGTTGCATTTGTTTAATTACATAAAGATATGTCGCATTTGTTTAATTACATAAAGATATGTTGCTGTTTTACCTTGCCTGCCCAAGGCACCTGATTGGTCTAATAAAAAGCTAAATGGCCAATATTGAGGGAGGAGGTATAGGCGGGACTTCCGGGCAGGGAGAGTCAGTAGTAAGAGGAATTTAGGCTTGGGAAAAGGAGACCACAGGGAGATGCCAGGGGCCAGACAGACAGACATGGAGGAAGCAGGAAAGTAGGACATACAGAATGAAAGAGAGGTAAAAAGCCCTGAGGCAAAACGTAGATGAATAGACACAGGTTAAATTAAGTTATAAGAGCTAGTGGACAAGCCTAAGCTAAGGTCAAGCATTCATAACTAGTAATAAATCTCCGTGTCTATTTGGGAGCCAGTTGGTGGCCCACAGAAAATTCCACCTACAGTCCCCAAATTTGTTATCATGGTGACCACAGACAATACCATTGTTCTGCCCAGGCTGAATTTTCTGAGGCACTGGGCCAGACTGCAGTTTCTAAGGTGAAATGCCCTTTCACACACTACAACTCATTTCCTAGGGAACACTTCCTTTTGTAGATGAGGAGAATGGAAAAGGAGAGCCTTGGACTCTTCCGGGGGAGAGCTTCTGAAGCTGAAGAGTGACCTCTTTTGGTAGAGAGACAGAAGGGGGTCATTTTAACCAAGATGGAGAAACCTAGGACCCACGGATGGCTTCAGAGGGTCTGTGAACCTCTAAAGCTGCATGCAAAATTGGGGCTTGTTGGGCTAGTGAGACCGCTCAGTGAGTAAAGACACTTGCTGGTGAGCCTGATGGCCCAAGTTTAATCCCCAGGAACCATATGGTGGAAGGATAAAATCCAATTTCTACACATGCGCACGCACACATGCATGCGCGCGATGTAAGAAAAATAATTTTAAATAAAGATATTTTAAAAGTTTTTAACTGTGCTTTTTTTCCAAAAAAAAAATTGTTACGTTTTATAAGGTCCTCGTGAAAGATTAGTTTACTGAGTTGGATCTGTATTTCTCAAAGTATTTTCCGCCAAAAATCACCTGCTGTAGTCACTCAGAGAGCTTCAAAATCCATTCTTCTGCCCACCCACCCCCCTCCCCCACACGAGGTCTTTTGAATGAGAATCTCCAGGGATTATGGCAGGACATATTATTTTAAATTTTATTTAATTACTTATTTCATGTATTTATTTTAATAGGTTCCACTCTGTAGAGTAGGAGAGTCTTGAACTTACTGGGTAGCCCGCATCAAATTTCTTCCTACTTCAGTCTCGTAAGTGCTGGAATTGTAGGTATGAGCCCCCATATCCAGAATACTAATTTGTTTTTCTATAGCCTGAGCAAAGCATCCTTTTGCCTATCTCAAGAATTTAAGAATTTGTCCTCTTCTCCGCCCCACCCCGACCCCCAGTCTCTCTGGTGGAAGAAACCATGTTGGTTTGGAGCATGTGACATCATGACTTTACAAAGAGTCAGGAATTTGTGGTCTGTGTGCCTTAAAAGTTATCGTCACCAGCCAGGCGGTGGTGGCGCACGCCTTTAATCCCAGCACTCGGGAGGCATAGGCAGGCGGATCTTTGTGAGTTTGAGGCCAGCCTGGGCTACCAAGTGAGTTCCAGGAAAGGCGCAAAGCTACACAGAGAAACCTTGTCTCGAAAAACAAAACAAAAAAGAAAACAAAACAAAAAAAAGTTATCGTCACCTTCACTCATGTATGAAAAGACTTGTTGGATGGAGCAGGGTCCAGTTTTGTATTCCTTGATTGCCATCTGCTGGTGGCTCTCCATACTGGAAGACAGAAATTCCCTGGCAGATTGGATCAGTCTGGAGGGATCCTTTTGCTTCCCAAGTGGTTGGTACCTCAGACGTGTGGCACCAACCCTGGTTTGAGAACAATACTTTGAACACTCATAACGAGCGAAGAGAGTCAAGGGTAGTGTGGTGGTGATGGCAGAGAAGATAACAGACGGCTTTGTTCCCTCAAACGATATTTATTAAGCCACTACTAAAGACCAGATGCTGGGGACAGAAAACCAGGGCAAAATGATCCTCATAGAGATTTGATTCCTGGACGTGAGACATTAAGCACATAAGTGTCTATGCTAAGTGATTCCCAGCAAAATAAATGGGGACAGAAGATGAGGAAGTGATGTGGAGGGGGTCACTGTTCAGACAGGAAGCTCTGGGAAGGCCTTTAGGAGGTGACTTGGCACAAGCCTGAACAAGGTGACTTTTGTTGAGTATTTCTCTATGTAGACCCTGAGCCAACAGTTTCCTGTGCAGCGCAGGGCGTAACCCTCTGTCCATACCCGAGAGCTAGGTCCTTCTGCTACCCCGTTTTACTAAAGAATCACCGAAGAAGAGAGAAAAGGAGCCAGAACCGAACGACTCCTTGGTACTGTCCTTTCATACCGCTTTATAACTTTTCAAAGCTCTTTCATGCAAATGGAATAATATATGCAGAAATGCTTTGTGGGTGATAAAGTACTATGCAAATGCAAGTAATTAAAATTGTAACTATTTTAATGCAGACTGATTTGACCTTCATGGCATCCTTTGAAGGAAATAAGGTGTGTAGTATTATATCCTTCTATAGACCAAAAACACACATACACTTCCCTCTGATGTACCTTTGAAGTGACTTAGCCAAGGTCACAAAGGCAGTCAAGGGCGAATTCAAAACCAGTTTCTAAGGAATATTATTATTTTAAAGTTTGGGACTTCTGTTCTTGAGATGATAAATTATACTCAAATATATTTCTTGCCAAGCTTATTTATAACTATATTAATCATCAGAGTTAAAAATGGTTTAGTGCTCAACAATAAGCCTTCAAGGGCTTGATTTCAGATGCCCGAGGTCAGGAGGAATTAGCAACAGTCCCAATGCAAGACTTATTACAAGTAGATGTCGGCGTTTGCTCTCTTTCCATTCCCAGGACCAGAGTCCCCTCCGGCCACTGAAGGCTTCTGTCAGAGGCTGAGGCATGTTCCGTTTTAGAGAGCCCTACGGCAGCAGAGGCAGGGTGAAAGGCACTCCGGTGGCAAAGTGGCTGGCTAGTGGCTTGAAGAAACTACCCTAACTCTCCTCCTGTCCCTGCCTCCGAGCCACACACTGTCCCCATCCAACAACCCCCTCCGCCAGGAAAGCCTGGCCATTAAGAGCTAACTACAAGCAAAAAACAAAAAACAACAACAAAAGAACCCGGTGCCTTAGCAGAGGTCACAGCAGCCTCAAGAGCGACCAGAAGGGGCCCAGACATTGAGGGTGACTTTTTAATAATATTCTATCCAGGAGAGAGCCAGAGCATCCTGTGAGGGACAGAAAGCAGAGAGGCCAAGAGTACATTATAGAAATATAGCAAAACCATCCGCCTTTACAAGGAAAAGCCCAGCAGGCCATCTGTGATGTGTGAGCCTGTAATCCAGCGCTCGGGAGGAGCTCAAGCTCTGTCCTACTTTAAGTAGAGAACTCTGACCTCCACACTTACGCCATGACACCCAGGGCAACCACATAAACAAATAAAATGTTAAAAATTAAAATACATGACAAATATGATCTTGAATTACAGTATTCCAAAACTTAGGAGTCCTTTATTTTACAATTCTCTGTAAAATTACCAGGCTTTGAAATTTTGTGGGCTATGTGAAACCCTCATTTCAAAAATGCCAATAAAATAAAATAGAGTTTGAAGAAGCTATGGGTCACAGTGGGAACTGATTGTTTCTTTGTGAGATACAGTCTCATTCTGTAGCCCAGGCTGTCCTGGAACTCACTATGAAATCAAGGCCATCCCCAAACTCATGGAGATCCTCCTGCCTCAAGGTCATGAGTCCTCTATGCCAGAAACAGACAAAATGTTTGTGTATTTCCATGATGTAAGAATTTATCAAATAATGATAAGTTTACATGATTTAGCTTTCATGTAAACTTGGTTTTGGGTTTGGTTTGGTTTGGTTTGGTTTTTCGAGACAGGATTTCACTATGTAGCCTTGGTTGTGCTGGAACTCACTCTATAGACCAAGCTGGCCTCAAACTCACAGAGATCTGCTCGCCTCTGCCTCCTAAGTGCTGGGACTAAAGGCGTGTGCCGCCACCACATATATGTTATATACACACACGAATGTTTTGCCTGCATGTATGCCTGTGCACCACAGACATGCCTGGTATCTGCATAGGTCAGAAGAGGGTGTCGGATCCCCTGGAACTGGAGTTACAGATGTTTGTGAGCCACCATGTAGGTGCTGAGACTCGAACTTGGCTCTTCTACAAGAGCAACAAGTGCTCTTAGTCACTAGCCAGCTCTCTAGTCCCAGGGGGTATACTTTGATCCTCTCTCCTTTTCTTATTCTCTCTCCCTATCTGATTTAGTTTAGGACACCTTCATGCCACATTTACAAGGGAGGCTGGGTCGCGGTGGCCACGGCACTGAACATACAGTAGCAACGGTCACGGGCTCTCACAGTCCTTGCCCACTCACTATCGGGGTTAATCCTTAGCACTGACACTCCAGGACTGCCTGCATTGCTAGTGTTGGAACTCACATTCTGCAAGCCACAGGCAGCCTGAGTGAGTGGACCTGCCGTCAAAGTTTTGTCCTTTTTCCTTCTCTCTATCCCTGCTGATTATATTAGCGACATCACCATAAACTTTGCCTATAAAGTCCAGGCAAGTTAGTCTGACCTTCAAAGCCCTTTCCAAACTGGCTCCTCCTTACCATCTTAATCCCATAAAGGGGTAACGTGGCCTGGCTGGAGCTGAATCCCAGGACCTTCTGGAGCTGGGCCTGGTGCTCTCTTCACCTTGTAGCTGTTAATTAACATTCATCAGTCTGCAAAGTACCAAGAAGTCTTCTGAGTAGAATCCGTGAGCTCTGCCCACATGAGGGCAGGTGCGCATTTACAGGTCTGACTGAGAAGGGAGCTAGTGTCCTTGTCTGTCACCACAACTTGGCTTCAGCATGAGGAGTGAGTGGTTAGCAGTGGACAGAGACTGTGGACCTTGCACTTCATTTTTGTGCTCTGGGAGAACATGGTCTGTGTACTAGCTGGTGCTCAAGATTCCATATTTATTTCGGTTTGTTATGTTTGATGGTATGAGGGTTCTAGCCCCGGGCTTTGTTCACAGAGGTAGCAGGGCTACATTCTGACCAGAACTCTTTCTTTGAGCTTCTTTACTGGCTTCTCTAGTCCCAATCCAAGTTCTGAAAATACTCTGCTAGCAATCACCCAATTCCTGCATTTGTTTGTATGTTTTTGTTTTGTTTTGTTTTTTAAAGCAGAAAACATTTATTTGAGAAGAGCAAGTAGATACGTGGAGAGGAACAAAATGGGTGGTAACTGTAATTAAACACATTTTATATATGTGTGAAAATATCATAATGAAACCAGTTGTTTTTACACAATTGGTATAAACTAATTTTAAAAGGAGGTTTAAAATAAGGAGTCATTTTCCTTTTCCATTGAGTACCGCTCTTTTGAATTTCTGCTAGTGAAAAGGTTGACAAGAAAGGTCTGGGCAGGGGCTGGAGAGATGGCTCAGCTGGTAAGAGCACTGACTGCTCTTCCAGAGGACCCGGGTTCAATTCCCAGCACATGGCAACTCACAACTGTCTGTCCAGTTCCAGAGGATCCGACACCCTCACACAGACCTACATGCAGGCAAAACATCAATGCATGTAAACTAAATAAATCTTTAAAAAGATAGTGGGATTTGATCACGTAGTCACCAAACTCTCGCTACCCACAGAAATAATCCTCAGGTGTGTTGTCATTTTAAGATTTCACCTTTAGGTTGTGAAATTATCAGCAGTAAACACAAGAACAATACCTCTCTGGGTTCGTTTACGGCCTGATCTTGTCAAACTGACTGAACCAGCCTGTGTTAGTCAATTTCCATTACTGTGGCAAAATAGATGAGGAAAATGATGCAAAGTCGGAAAGATTTATTTTGGACTAGTGTCTTGGAGGCTTCGGTGAATAGACTGAGGCTTTGTTACTGCGGAGGGATGGGGTCAGAACCCAATGGTGGGGAGCTTCTCGTTAAGCGAAGCGGCTCATCTCGTGTTGGAAGGAAGCACAGGGGAATGATCTGCCAGGACAGGATCTACCTGCCCCTCGTGACCTTGTTCCTTTGTGGGGGCCTCCTCTCCTGTAGTTTCCACCACCTCCAAATAATCCATGCAGTTCTGAAATTATCAGTGGGTTAATCCGTTGATGAGGTCAGAGCCCTTATGATCCACTCACTTCCCCAAAGCCTGCCCTTAGTTTATTGTTGCGCTGGGGACTAAGCCTTCAACACTTGAACCTCTGGGGAACATTCTGGACACAGGCATGGCAGAAAGTGTTGAGAATGCTGCATACAGACACCCTGGAGACTATCCCCAATAAACACACACTTTTTTAAAAAGATTTTTTTAACTGAGAAATATTAATGCAATATTTTATTCATGTTTCCCCTCCTTCAGTTTTTCCCAGATCCTCCCCACTCAACCTTGCGTTCTTTTTCTCTCTTTCAAAAACAAAAGCAAAATAAAAACATAAAAATCAAGAAATAACAAGAAACAGAAAAATCCACAAAAATAAAAATCAAAACAAGCAAGCAAAAGACCAATAGGACAAAAAAATAAAAATAAAAAATAAAAAAGCTAAAACAAAGCAAAATGAAACAATACTATTTTCATTTTTGTTGGCCAACTACTTCTGGGCATGTGGGTGCTGTGGAATATTCCTTTACGTTGTGTGAAGATATGTCACTGTGACCGGTTTAATAAAAAGCTAAATGGTCAATAACTAGGCAGGATTTTGGGGGCAGAGAGAACGCTGGGAAGAAGGAGGAGATGGCAGGCGTTGCCGAGCAAATGGACAATACGGAGATGAGGTAATAAAGCCCTAATCTGGGCTACATGTATAGAGTAGTGATGATCAGTTATTGGGGACCTACTGTTGCCAGCCCTTGGCCTGACACGTTAACGAATTTACCAGGGCACAAAATGCTACATAGTAGGCTGAATAAATGAAGTTTATATATATACCCAAGGCCCTGCAGGTAGTAAATAGAAGAACCATGTTTTGAATTTTCCTGTTTTGGAAGCCCATACTCACTCTACTCTTTTTGTTCTCCTACACCTCTCGCCATATCTTCCAATATTGTTGTGCATACTCCATAGTTGAACTCTATCTCAAATCTCTGTCATCAATTTGATCCATACTTCTGTCTACTTAAAAAAAAGAAAAACCTTTTATGGTGTTCAATAAAATTTAGAGCATCTGACAATGTAATAGTCAGCATCTCCCTTTTACCTTAACATATTTTCATAACAGTATACACTTGCTGCTTTTGTCTACTGATGTTAAATTTAGGGGAGGCTCTACAGCTTGGACCCTGGACATTCTCCTTAGCAGAATGGAGACCACTTGGACCTGGCTAGGAATAAAATTAAAAAAAAAATCATAGATCTTGACCTAGTGGTGGCCTGGGCCTCTGATTCCAGCTACTTAGGAAGCTGGAACTGAGGCAGGAAGGTTGCATGCTCAATTTTTTAAAGTCTATATTTTAAAAAGTTAAACTCCCCAAGAGATTTGTGTTTACATTAAAATTGGGGAGTTCCTAGTCTACGCCTTTGAATATAATCCCCGAAGCCACCGTACTTTGTGAAAGTTCCCAGTTGTTTGTTTTTTCACAGAACTTTCCAGAACTGTTGCCTGAGTGGATTAGGGCCCTAAGGATCATCTGATGGCATCTCCTTTGCCTTTCCATGTACTTAAGCACTTAAGCAGGATATTGGTTGTCATGGTAATAGGCGACCACTACAAGAGGAAGTCTGAGAATTGTGCTTCAGAAGTTTGCTTGCCAATTGGAAGCAGCTGAGAGAGATTCCCACCTCTCTAGAGGGCAGCCTCACCACCAGGAAGTTTTCAGGTTTCCTCAAGACATCCTTATGTGCAGCCTTTGAGTGCCATTCAAAGGTTGCAAGAACGTTCTAATTTTGCCCAAGATGATTTGGAGGACTATGTTGTGCTCGGAGACATTTTTTTTTTGTTTTTGTTTTTTGTTTTTTGTTTTTTGTTTTTCGAGACAGGGTTTCTCTGTGTAGCTTTGCACCTTTCCTGGAACTCACTTGATAGCCCAGGCTGGCCTCGAACTCACAGAGATCCGCCTGTCTCTGCCTTCACTCGGAGACATTTTAAACTGTGTTTCCATGCTCTGCTGACTGTAGGATGCACCTGGGACCCTTGCTAAAGCACAACTACCAGGCCTATCAGAATCAGAGGGGTGGGAAACTGTCATTGTGATAGAGCGCAGATGCTGTGCTGTGTTCCAGCCGCAGGGTCTGGCGCTGCTTTCAGAGAGCTCTGGTGCTGTAAAACCTCCTGGGGCAGCCTGCTTCATCATCTTTCCTCGCTGGAAGAGCACCTGTCCTTATCTACTGGGAGCTAAACCAGCAAAGGACCTAATAAACAGCCTCAGGGCAGTTCTGAATCCTTCAAAGGGAAATCTTCCCTTAGCAAATGCTCAGGATACTGTAGTCTAGAGCCTAGAACGGCTCTTGGCACATGGCTTCAATGTTTTAGCAAATGAATGAATGGTTAAATAATTGTGATTCGTGGAACCTGGAAGCTGGCTGTTTCCCTCAAGTCTATACTTTTTGCTTTCTTTCTTGTATGTGTGTATGCATAGGCGTGGGTGTGCAAGGGCCATGGCAGGCACGGGGAGTCAGAGGACAGCCTGTGGGAGTTGGTTCTTCCACGGGTGTGTGTGTGTGTGTGTGTGTGTGTGTGTGTGTGTGTGTGTGTGTGTGAGGGTTGGTGTCAAGTGCTTTTACCCACTGAGCATCTCGTGGACCCCGAGGTCCTTATTTTTGACCTAGACTTACAAATACTGAGTTAATATAATATCCTTTGCTTCAGTGAACTTAACATATGACAATCAGATAAATTAGGACATGATTATCCGCTGTATGAAAGGAGACTTTGATTTATGAAAGTGACTGATTAGGGCAGTGTGGGTCCCAGACCAGGAGCAGCTGTCCAAATCTGTCCAAATATCCACCTGTTGGAGATGAATCAGAACCTCTGGGGGTGAGACCCTGAAATACTGTGTGTGTGTGTGTGTGTGTGTGTGTGTGTGTGTGTGTGTGTGTTGCTATATAGCCCAGGCTGGCCCCAAACTTTAGATCTGCCTCAGCTTTCAAGAATTAAGATTACTATTGATGCAAAAATACTCAACAAAATATTGGCAAACCGAATCCAAGAATACATAAAAAAAATTATCCATCACGACCAAGTAGGATTCATCCCAGGGATACAAGGATGGTTCAACATACGAAAATCTGTCAATGTAATACACCATATAAACAATCTGAAAGAAAAAAACCACATGATCATCTCATTAGATGCTGAAAAAGCCTTTGACAAAATCCAACACCCCTTCATGATAAAGGTCTTAGAAAGATCAGGAATACAAGGAACAATCCTAAACATAATAAAGGCAATTTACAGCAAGCCAACAGCCAACATCAAATTAAATGGTGAGAAACTCAAAGCGATTCCACTAAAATCAGGAACAAGACAAGGCTGTCCACTCTCCCCATATTTATTCAATATAGTACTAGAAGTTCTAGCTAGAGCAATAAGACAACAAAAGGAGATCAAAGGGATACAAATCGGAAAGGAAGAAGTCAAACTTTCACCATTTGCAGATGATATGATAGTATACATAAGTGACCCCAAAAACTCTACCAGGGAACTCCTACAGCTGATAAACTCCTTCAGTAAAGTGGCAGGATACAAGATTAACACAAAATAATCAGTAGCCCTCCTATACATAAATGATAAAAGGGCTGAGAAAGAAGTCAGAGAAACATCACTCTTTACAATAGCCACAAATAATATAAAATACCTTGGGATGACACTAACTAAACAAGTGAAGGACCTTTTTGATAAGAACTTTAAATCTCTAAAGAAAGAAATTGAAGAAGATATCAGGAAATGGAAGGACATCCCATGCTCATGGATACGTAGGATTAACATAATAAAAATGGCAATCTTACCAAAAGCAATCTACAGATTCAATGCAATCCCCATCAAAATCCCCAACACAATTCTTCACAGACTTGGAAAGAAAAATACTCAACATCATATGGAAAAACAAAAGACCTAGGATAGCTAAAAAAAAAAAATCCTATATGATAAGGCAACCTCTGGAGGCATCACCATCCCTGACCTCAAGCTCTACTATAGAGCTATAGTAATAAAAACAGCTCGGTACTGGTATAAAAACCAACATACGGACCAATGGAATCGAATTGAAGACCCTGACATTAATCCATGCACATACGAACACCTGATTTTTGACAAAGGAGCCAAAACTATACAATGGAAAAAAGAAAGTATCTTCAAGAATTAAGATTACTGGTGTGGGTCACCATGCCCAGTGGCAATCTATGTTTCAACGTATCTCCAGGTAATTTTCAGGCTATTATGGTTGAAAACTGCAAGAGAGTTGTTTACATGTAAGTTACCAGTCAATAATAAAGTGAATTTTAAGAATACACTTAGGAGGATATCATCTACCTTTTATGGTAGTGTATCACTACACATCTTAGAAAGTGCTTCAGATTATACTTAGTGGTATATTTTATATATTAATATGTATAATTTGTTGAAATTTAGTATAAGCAAATATATAAAGCCAATTGTTGTAGTGCACGCTTGCAATCCCAGCACTCAGGAGGCTAAGACAGGAGGATCATTGTGAGAACCACCTGGGGTCACAGTTCAAGGCTAGGCTGGGGCTACATAGTGATATCTCATCTCAAAAAATCCAAAATTTAAAAATAGATTGACATAGAAAAATGTCACATTGTATTGCACATGGTGAGGGCTTTTCATTCCATAATCTAAAATATACTTCTTTTATAATTTAAAAAACTAGTACTTGGGAGGCAGAGGCGGGCAGATCTCTGTGAGTTTGAGGCCAGCTTGATCTATATAGTGAGTTCTAAGACAACCAGGCCTATGTAGAGAGACCCTGTCTCAAAACAAACAGACAAATAAAAATATTAGTGTGTATCGGTGTTTTCTCTACATGTATGTCTGTGTACTACATGCATGTCTGAAACCCTTGGAGGCCAGAAGAGGGTGTCTGTGTCCTAGGACTGGAGTTATAGTTGGTTGTGAGCCACACAGATTCTGGGAATCAAACCTGGATTGTCTGCATGAGCAGCCAGTGCTCATCTCTTCTGAGCCATCTCTCCTGCCCAAGATCTTATTCCTCTTAGTTCATGTGCATGAGTGCTTGCCTATGTGTATGCTGTATTGAATAGAGAGTGGAGAGGAGGGGGCTGGGAGAAGTCTCAGAACTTAGAAGAACCCCAGAAGAGCAGCTAGGACCCTTAACCCCCGAGCCATCTCTCTGGCACAAAATATATTCTTGATGTGAATCACAGTCAACAAAACATTTGAAAAGTGCATTTGTCCAGGGTACTAGGTTTGGTAGTTGTTTCTCATTCATGTGAACAGGGATGCCCCACAAGTAGATAGGCAGAAAGTTAACATTAAGGGTCAAATCAATAATAGTTCCTAAGGAAGAGCATTCCTTACAATCAGAAACAGCTTTTTATTTCTGTGGTCCAGTACAGGCTAGTGGTTATCTTGTTTGTTCAGACTTTGGTGAGAGAAGATGTGGATACTTGTACCATTAGGCATCTATACTGGATTATAAATATGTCTGTGTATGAGAGAGTTAACCATTGAAAGTTATTTAGCATCTGCCTCCCATCAATAAATGATTACCACCCAGACAGGAACAATGTTTTCAATTCAGGGCTCACTATGGCAGGAGAGGCACTTGTGTGTGGCAAAGGTTCAAGGCCAGACTAGAAGGTAAGAGAGACTTGAGAGAACGGAAAGGGAAGGCCTTGGGTATCCTCTGAAGGCAGCTTGTTGGCATGGAGAAACCGGAAGCAGGCAAACTAGAAGTGGGGTGTTCTGTGTCTGCTTTAGGGGGTGTATTTGACTAATGATCCTGATTTGGAAGTGGGACTAAAACTATGTGAACCAGAAGTCATTCAAGTCTGGAAGTCTGAGGCCAATTGTTGCCGAGGTTGAAGCTTGCCGTGCTGGACTGGTTGCTGGGAGGGTTGTCCGTCAAGAGTTCTGTCCTTACATAGTCTGGCCGCAGTCTCACTGCTCAGCAAAGCAAAGCAGCGACCTAGCCAGTAGGGCAAGTTTGTTCATTCCTGTAAGACTTGTGATCTCGTGCCAGCATGTCCGGTGAACCAGAAATTCAAGTGAGGGCCGGGCTTAGTCAATCTGCAGGGCATAGTTCTTCCCCACTGTTGAATCAGGCCTGGCTGGCGGTGACGGCTCACGCTAATATGCTTTGGTGGACAGGGAAGATAACTGATGTTGCCTGGAGTGTAGGGTGTTAGTGTACCACTAACCTAATGTCAGCCATGACTATCGTAGCTGTAGACACACACTTCTTTTTTTTTTTTTTTTTTGTTTTTTTTTGTTTTTGGAGCTGAGGATCGAACACAGGGCCTTGTGCTTGCTAGGCAAGTGCTCTACCACTGAGCTAAATCTCAACCCCAACACACACTTCTTTTGACTTGGGGGATATTCTTTTTTCAGGGTGGGCATTGAGGCAGGGTTTCCCTGTGTGTCCTGTCTGTCCTGGAACTCACTCTGTAGATCAGGCTGGCCTCAAACTCAGAGAGATGAGTGGGGAGATATTCTTTTTTTTTTATGACTTATTTATTTTTATTTCATATGCATTGGTGTTTTGCCTGCATGTATGTATGTATGAGGGCATCAGATCCCCTGGAACAGGAGTTATAGACAGTTGTGAGCTGCCATGTGGGTCCTCTGGAAGAGCAGCCAGTGCTCTTAACCATTGAGCCATCTCTCCAGCCCGGGTTGGGAGATATTTTTATCCACTATATAGTTATCCCTACATGTGGTTGTTACCACTTCTAAGAATATTCATTCTACCCAAGGAGCAGACTCACATACTGTTGAGTGTCTGTCAAACACAAGAGCCTCTCACTGGTTTGTTCCTGTCTGGATGGTGATCATTTATTGATGGGAGGTAGGTGTTAAATTACTTTCAGGAGTTAACTCTCATATACACACATATTTATAATCCAGCATAGATGCCTAAATGGTACAAGTATCTACATCTCCTCTCACCAAAGGAACATGAAGGGATGATATGCCTTGATTCACATTGGGAAACATCCCAAAGGATATGTAGCAGAAGAAGAGAAGCATAGCGTTGTTTGAAATGTGTGGAATCAGATTAGAAAATTGCAAGCAGGAAGTGTGATGCTCTTGGTCTAGCTTTGAAAAAAAGCACTCAATATGTCGTATACACAATCATAAATCTCTGGAATTTTCTTTTGTGTGCTGAAGTGTATTTCATTGGTAGAGACTAGTACGTACCAGGCTCTAGGCTCAATCCCCCAACTCCAATTTTGGATGAAAACTATGCAATATAGAATTTACCAGAACGAGGGCTGGGGGTCTAGTTCAGGGGCAGAACACTTGCCTAGTGTATGTGTGGCCCTAGATTTGATTGCCAGCATTGAAAAATTACTAGTGCTCTTCCGTTTATAGAACACAAACTTATAGTAATTATAATACATTACTGGTTTTATTATTATAATTTTATATCATTTTTCCAGAATAACATGGAAGATTTTTGTGAAAATTAAATGATGGGGGGGGGTGTCTTTTGAGACAGGGTTTGTCTGTGTATCCCTGGCTGCTCTGGAACTTACTCTGCAGATAGACTAGCCTTGAAATCACAGAGATCCACCTACCCCTGCCTTCCCAATGTGCCACCACTGCCCAGGGAAAATTAAATGGTAATGCATACATTATCTCAGCATCCTTGAAGGGAGACAGGAGATTGAGTCTGTGGGAACCCTGGGAGCTCGCAGGGCCAGCTAGCCTGGCACATGCAGTGGAAAAAACCAAGAGCGCCTCTCTCAAACAAGTGGAAGGCAATGACTAGCGTTTGAGGTAGTTCTCTGACTTCTACACGTGCTTCATGGCAGGTGTGCACCTGTATTTACACACATAGGTGCATGCACGCACACACATACACACACACAAGTTTAAAAATACTTATTTTAATTTTATGTATATAACTTTTTGCTTGCCTGCACATCGTGAGCTGCCTTCAAGGTGCTGGGATCTGAACCCCAGTCCTCTGTAAAAGCATCAAGTGCAGAGCTGGAGAGACGGCTCAGCGGTTCAGAGCCATGCTGCTCTTCAGGAGAACCCAAGTTTGATTCTGAGCACCCACAACAGGCGGCTCACAAACACTTGTAACCCAGCTCCAGGGGGATCCAATACCTCTGGCTTCTGGGAGTACTCATGTACACACACACACACACACACACACACACACACACACACACACACACGAACACTTAAAAAAAAAAGAGCAGCAAGTACTCTTAACCGCTGAGCCATCTCTCTTGAGTCCCCAATAACAACTTAACCTTTTGTTTTATTTTGAGACCCTGGCTGCTGACCCGGAATTCACAGGTATCTGATTGCCTCTGCCTCCCAAGTGCTGAAATTAAAGGCGTGTGCTGGCATGTATGGATCAAAAAGACATTTTCTTTTTAAGATGATTTGAAGATGTGCTTCGTGGTGTAAGCCTGTAACAACACCAGCACTTAGGATAGAGGGACAGGTGGATCAGAAGTTCAAAGTCACCCTTGGCTACATATCAAGTTTGGAGCGAGGCCATGAGACCCTGTCTCAAAAGAAAAAGAAAAGAAAAGGCGATTTCCTAGGCTTTGGAAATAAAGGTCATGGTGCATATAACTCCTCCTTGTAGCTAGAGTTTTCCTGCCTGGCCCACAATCAGGACAAATCTCTGTCGCCGGCCAGTCCC
>CABHPR010155730.1:266-60570 GCA_902168415.1 Peromyscus melanophrys | reverse complement strand
AAGGAAGGAAGGAAGGAAGGAAGGAAGGAAGGAAGGAAGGAAGGAAGGAAGAAAGAAAGAAAGAAAGAAAGAAAGAAAGAAAAAAAAGCAATTTATTTCCACAAAACACCAAGTTAAAACTTCTCAACACACAATGAATAGTGAGAAGGAGCTAAGTTGTATCAATACTATGAAAAACATGATTTTAGTGATGGGAAGCAATTACCAACCTGTTTTCTTATTCCTTCAAGCTTTTAAATGCATGATTCATGTACTTCACAGTATGTTACATACGTGTGTGTGTGTGTGTGTGTGTTATATAGAACATTATTTTAAAAAGTATTGCCCTATTATTAATGGAAATAAAATTTAGAAAAGTATCATTCATAAAAGTTAAAATGTAGTATGTTAGGGGAAATAGTCCTGATGTGAGAGTAAATGGACTTTAATCTTCAATTCAATAAGAATAATTGCTATTCTACTGAATTATACAATTATCATGTTTATTTTTTAATAAATGTTCATCTATAAACAGATAGTTGGATCAATTTTTGATGTACATAAAGATTAGCTATTATAAATTCTATTGAAGATATTGAAGAGCACTTATCATAGTATCCATTTACAAATGGGATAGGATAGATAGATAGATAGATAGATAGATAGATAGATAGATAGATAGATAGATAGACAGATAGATGATAGACTAGTTCATATCCATTGAGGGCATAGACAAACACATTTAGAGGTGAAATACAATTTTATTTCTATTTGTTGGTTTATTCTTAAGGATGTGCCAAAATGGCAAAAGCAGGGCCAGACAGACAGTTCAGTGGGTAAAAGCAATTACTGCAAAATCTGAGGACCAGAGTTGAAGCTCCAAGACCAACTTAGTGAAAGGGAGACCCGGCCCTTACAAGTTGTCTTCTGATCTCTAAACATATGCCACTGCATGGGCTACCTCTTCCCCAATAAATAAACAAACAATTGCAAAACTAAAAAGCAAAAGACAGTCATCTATAGACCATATACACCTGGTTACAAAAAAGGCACATCTTACTGGTATCAGTGACTAATCAGAAAATGTTATAGAAGAAAGGCATTGATTATGATTGGACAGGACATAACAGAGAAGAATCACAAAGTGGAGAGATGGCTCAGAAGTTACAAATATTTGCTTCTTTTGCATAGTACCTGGGTTCAGTTCTCAGAATCCAGACCTGGAGGTTGGCAACCATCTATAACTCCAGCTTCAGGGATTCTGAATCCCTCCTCTAGCCTCTAAGGCATTAGGTATTCATGTGGTTCACATACAGGGAAGTGGACACACACACATATACATAAATAAAGAAAACTAAGAAAGAGGGTATAATAATGAGAGAGAGTACTGATCAAATAATATTATATATATGAAATTGTAAACAACTCAATTAATTAATTTTTAAAAAGTAAAAGCATTCCTGCAATCCTTTTATGTTATGGTTATACTTACAACAAGCATTGATAGCTTAATTATAAAAATAAAACCAGTTGAGAAATTGGAGTGATTAGAATTCAAAGATATTAATTTCCTCTCTTATTCCTAAAGATATGAAGTTTCTTGTTGGCTGTGAGTTCTCTAGATTAATTTCCAGGAATGGAGACAGAAGGTATTCAATGTGCATTGCTTCTGAAGATTTGATTGTTTAGAGTAGAAAACTAGAGTTACATCATTTCCTTGGTTTTTTTGCCACAAAATTTCAAGTCATACAGATCTATTTTCTGTCTACCACCTCTGAATTTGGTTGATTGTACAATTATGTTTCTTGATTGTTTACTCTACAATGGGGAAACCAATTCAGACAAGTACTAAAAATTCAAGGTTGACACAAACTCATTGCCTTCTTTTAGCTAAGATAGCTCATAGTTTTCTTTCATTTTTAACTTATAAATATGCTGGTTTTGTCTGTATGTATGTCTGCAAACCACACATGTGTAGTTCTCAGAAATGGACATCTGATTCCCTAGGATTAGAGGAACATATTTTTGTGAGCTGCTGTGTGAGTGCTGGGACAAAAACTTGGGTCTTCTGGAATAGTAGCCTGTGCTAACAATCACTGAACTCTCTCTCCAGTCCCAGTTCCTATGTTTTATATATCAATACTTTTGATTGCATATTTATATGCTTTCCCATTTTTCTCTGTATATTGGTTATATTTCCTAGGAATATTCTTTTGGAAAACTTAACTAAATATTAAGATAGAAGAACCCTGTGATGAGGAGGATGATTAGGGTCTGAAACAGACTAGAAACTGTGTCATGTAGTAGACTGAATGCATTTATTGGCATTCTATGATTCCCATGTATGAAACTAGGTGAAAACACACAAGTTGTTGTACAGATTAAATGAGCTCAGAAAATTGTGTCTTTTGCAGATGGCTGTTAAATGTTGAGGAACTTACTCAGAATGGTGATGGTGAAAGTTTTTCTGGCTCCTACATTTCCTCCAGGTGAGCCACATTGCATCCTTCCTTACGTTCTCTGCCTTATAGGGCTGAGGCTCTCCTGACAAACTCAATAGATCACTGTCTGCAGGCTTTGCAAAATGGGACATACCAGATATAAATTTGAAAGTGATTTTGGTGACCAAAACCTTTCAGTTTATAGTCAAAAAACATTCTATTATCTTTGTATTTTCTTTACACCTAAAGACACCTTTCCTCTTCATGAAAATATCTTCTTTGTGCAATTATTTTTTACAATATTTAGTTTGAATATTGAGTCTGGTTCTTAACAACACTTTGACTGGTACTATTATTCTTGTTGGTGGTGATGATTTTGGTATTTTTAATTTCATAATGAGTTCTCTACAGATGGAAAAAAACTCTGAATCTTTTATACCTATTTTTTAAAACCTATAGCAATATTAAAATATTATAAAGATGCTTGATAACAAGAATATATGCATTTTAGTTTCATCGCTATAACTATTAATTCAAAAGGTAGTTTCATGGTATATTCAGCACATTACTAAATGTCAATGAATATGTCAAACCAAAAGTATAAGTGGTAAGTAAACATTGTTTGAATACAGAGGTTTGTAATTCCTCCTCTGATTAGTATTTCATAATCAAATGTCTCCCAATTCAGTCTCCTCTACAATTTTGAAATCCTGAGAAAAAAATTCCATTAAGAACAACAAATCCTTAACATAAAATTTAAATAGTTGATAAGCTGCTCATATTGCAATTGTTAGCTTAAGGTTCTCAAGAGATTTAGTTCTGAAATTAGATACATCACTTTACTGCCAGAGGGTATTATACCAATTTAATGAAACTGTCAGAAACTAAACCAAACATTGTAGACATCAAGAAGACCAGTTCTTAAAAGTTTTGCCTTCAAACTCCTGACATTTTCTCATCAGAACAGCAAAAGTTTCTCAAACTCTGCCATTCTAGTCTGTTTGGGGAGTAATTTCTCTTAACTGTGAAATGTCTAAAGATTTAGGCCTATAGATTTCATGCGGCCATATAATTTATCACACTAACTGGGGCACTTTTAAGGACAGGGTTAATAATAACTGCACAGGGAATTAATTTCAGGTACAAACTTGGATTACATAGAGAAAAGAGTAGTGTTTAGTCACTCCAGTAAGTTCAATGTGAATTGAATAAAATGTTTTTTTCGTCCCTTTTCCTTGCCGTCTTAAAGTAGTATTAGCTGGTAGAATGTCTCCCCTTAGGGAAGCTTTCAATACTTTTCAACAGACTTTTTGTCCTTTTGTTTGGGGGAATTTATGTAAGAGTCGGCCCCTGGGTCTGCTTAAGAATATACTTGGCCTGTCGATTACTCTTTTCAGTTGGCACAAACTAAGAAGCAGCAAGATCTTCTGGGACATATGTACCTTTCAGCGTTTTTCCTGAGAGTTATAAATTTGATTTTTTTTTTCCTGAAACATCTACATAGCAATGAAAGCATCCAGGAAATTTTCAAATCTTAAAAACTTCCATTTATCCAGTTGAAGAGAGGAAGAGGGATTCTATGAGCAAGGGGGGATCAAGATCATAATGGGGAAATCTAAAGAGACAACTGAACCAACGAACCTCATAGGAACTCACAAACTTTAGACAGATAGCTATGGAACCTACGTGGGACTGGACTAGGCCCTCTGCATATAGGAGACCGTTGTGTAGCTTGATCTGTTTGAGGGGCCCCTGGCAGTGAGACTAGGATCTATCCATGGTGCATGAGCTGGCTTTCTGGAGCCCATTACCTATGGTGGGATGCCTTGCTCAGCCTTGATGCAGTGGGGAGGGGCTTGGTCTTGCGTCAACTGAATGTACCAGGCTTTGCTGACTCTCCATGAGAGCCCTTACTCTTTGGAGGAGGGGATGGGAGGGGGGTGGGACGGACAGGGGTGGGAGGTGGGGAGGCTGGGGGGGGAAGTGGGAAAGATGAGAGGGGGATCTGTGGTTGGTATGTAAAATGAATAAATTTTTCTTAAATTAAAAAAAACTTCCATTTAAATTTTTTTTATTCATTTGAAATCCATTTTAAAATATCAAGGTTAATATGATACAGGAACTATTCTAATAAAAATATGTTACTAATTATAAAATTTTAAATGCTGATATTCATCTGCAAAGGAAACTTGGATGACAGGAACATTATATACGGAATCTCTATTGGCAGTGAACTGAGGGAGTCAACTAGCCGTGTGAGACTGCAATACAAATAATCCTAACATTTCAGTGCTGAAAACTCTATTGAATGCTGACATGGAGTGAATTATACATACTAACCTTATAAATGTTCATATTTCTACTAAGATATGAATATTTTTCGTGTCACTTCATGGTCCTATTCTGAAGCAATAAGTCATTATCTATGTACTTCTTTGCCATGATTAAAGTTTAAACGAGTGAACTAAATTCCACTGAGTTTTGTGAAACCTTAAAAACTGAATACTGAGTGGCAGCTCTGAGCAGTTTATAAATAAACGCATTCAGGAGGCAAGCTCTTTCACCATATTTCAAGGCAATATTTTGATTACATAATGCACAGTGTAACTTATACATATAATGAGCCTCTATACAGACAGCTTCATCAAACAAATTCTATCAAGACTTCATGAAATACAGATAAGTATCATTCTAAAGTTAACCCATAGAAAAACTTTAAATATCTACAGGAAAATGATGTTATAGTTAAAACTAACTTAATATTTTCTAAACAGCTCACGGCAAAATCTCGCATTTACTGTGCTCAAAGAAACATGCTGATATTCTCAGTTCTCTGAAATAATCTTAATCTTGCAGTTGCTGTGTGTGAATGGATGACAGTCAAGTTAATGAAGTGAAGTAAAACATGTTCTAAGCACACACAACTGGAGATTTATTAAAAGCTGATTTGTAGTCAGTAAATAACCCAAGGAGGGAATGCAGACATTTTTAGATTTTACCCTTCACCTTTTATTAATTAACTCTAGTCAACAAGCATTCAGTTGTCTCACACATGCTGAAGCTATGTATTAACTACTAAAGACATCTGAAAAGACAACAAAGAACCAAATAATATGGGGCTGGAGAGATGGCTCAGCAGTTAAGAGCCCTGGCTCTTTCAGAGCACCCAGAATCAGTAGTTAACCTGGCGGTTAACTTGGCAGTTCTTAACCTCTGAAACTCCAGTTCCAGGGGATCCAACACTCTATTCTCACTTCTATGGGCACACATAGTGTATATCATGACAAATAGAATTATAATCACTCAAAACACCCATCTTCCAACCCATAGAACCTATGAATAATTTAGAATTAGTTAGAAAATGAGATTCTTATAAGCATGATAGAGTGAGAATTTTGAAATAGAGTATCCTGGAGTATATATTTGCTTTCACGGTAATCAAAAGTTCTTCTCCATTAATGAAGTGGAGAGATATATAGCTGGAGAGTTTCTCTCCAGCTCCCGCCAAGCCCTGACAGTCCTGGAGCCCACTTATAAAACAAACACACCGACTCTTATATTATTTAAACTGCTGGGCCATTAGCTCAGACCTACCATTGTCTAGCTCTTACTCTTATACTAAGCCCAATCTTGTTAATCTATATGTCCTATATGTCGCCACATGTTCCGTGGCTTTACCTGTTGCCTCTACATGGTGCTCCCTGGAGGGCAACTGATGTCTCTCTTTCCTGCCTTCCTGTCCTTTCCTTTCTCCTCTCTCTAGTCCTGCCTATACTTCCTGCCTGGGTACTGGCCAATCAGTGTTTTTTTTATCAAACAATCATCCACAGCAGAGATATCAGTTAGGAAAGAGGTTCAAATAATATGCTGCTGATGCTAAAAACAAAGTTACCAACTGTCAAAGGATGTAGGTGGTATAGTGAATGTAGTAAGGAAAGGAAATGATATTTTTATGTATGTGTTTCCAGATAAAAGCAAAGCCCTATGGACACTATATTAGTTGAGCAACAACCATTTTGAACTTCTGATTTTTAGATCCATAATATTAACCTGACAAAATGTAGATTACTAGCAAATAATAAGTATTTTTTAATTAAAGAAATTTGTAATAGATACAGAGGCTAATAATACATAGCTTAAATAAATTTGTGGATCAAATGACTGCAGTCTAATAAATTAACAAAACCAAATTCTATCTCCCTGAGCAGTGAAATCATGGCACATGATCATACCATACTAAAACATGGCAATAATCATTGGGAACTTGCTACCTGCTAACCCCTTTTGTTTAACATATAAAAATATTATTTAAAATATTAAAAATGTGAATGATTTCTGAAACAGTTTTGCAGCATTGTTATACCTACTGTAATTGTCATGAATGAGAAGGTCTGAATTTGAACCTATAAATCTAAACTACTGGTTTATCATGTCTATCATCATAGCACAATCAGAGATAAATGAATAAAGCCCAGTAAAAGTATACACAAGGCAACATTAGCCACATGGTGAATTTACACATGTGTTATCAGACAGAATTATTTTTTTCAGGAAGCTAATACAACATTTGTATACTGCATAAACATTGTAATTCAAAATTTCCATAGCCCTCCACTATATGCCAAGAAATCTTTAGTAGAAGACATTTCTAATGAAAGAGCTTTGATCTCTTTTTAATTCATCATTGGCGTCTGTTAAGCAGCTTGTGTTCTTGAGAAATCACAGAGTATGCTCAGATGTAAACACGTGCAAACCTGTGCAAACAAAATTAAATGAAAGTGAATTATTCATCTTTGTTCATATTGTCATGAAACCAGGTGTGTACTGGATACCACCAAGTTTGTAGTATAGACACATGATTTAATGGAGATAAAATATTTTATAGTTTTCTGTGCCCTAATTAGCAAGCTAATACCCTCATGATAAATGCATCTTGTCTCATTCTACTGATTAGAATCATGCAATGAAGAATTTATTTTGGATGTCAAAATGAGAAATGTGCATGCTTCCGCTGAAACAATGCTAGCATGAAAGATTCTAAGTAGAAAAATTACTGTGTCAAAGTTTATACTTAGCAAATGAAAGACTAAATAGAGATGCTGCTTTGAAATTTGTTTTGAATATAGAGTCACCAATCCTGAGTAATAAGCACAGGAATTAGAAGAAGTGGTTTAAAATAAAATAAAGAAGGATCTTAAAATGGAATTGAATGATATTCTGAGTGATTAGAATACAGAGATTATCAAGAGCAAATAGAATTTTTAACATTTAAAAATGACTGTGGGCCAGCCAAACCTTAGGCAGAGTTCAGGAAATCCTGAGGAAGACGGGCAAGAAGGATTGTAGGAACCAGAGGCATCAAGGACATCACAAGAAAACCCTCATAAGCAACTAACCTGGGCTAATAGGGGCTCACAGAGACTGAACCGACAATCAGGGAGCCTGCCTAGGTCTGAGCTACAGTCATGTAGAACTCTTAAGAGTAGGAGCAGAAGTGTCTCTGACCCTTTTGCCTGCTTTTGGGGCCCATTTTCCTCGTAGTCCATCCTCCATATGAGAGGAGGTAGTATCTAGTCCTATTTCAACTTGATGTGCCATGTTTGGTGGTCTTTGTGCGGCCTGCCCTTTTCTGAGAAGAGATGAAGAAGGAGTAGATTGGAGGAGGAGGGGAGGTGTGGGGAACGGGACTGGGAGGAGAGGAGGTAGGGAAGCTGCAGTAAGGTTGTAATATATGAGAGGATAAATGAATTTTTAAAAAAGAAAATGTGGAAATAAAATGACTGTGGGCACCTTATTAGGCATGGCCAAGTAAGTTGTTTTGTGACTTGCTAAATGTGGAACTAGGAACAGTGTGTTTTCTATGAAGCCAAGATCATGTATCAACTAGAAGTTTTAATGAAAAATAGAAAATGGATAGGGGAGAATTTGTACCAAAACAAATGTTAAAATTTTCACAATTGAAGTATTGCAGTGATTTTGTTTTACAGAGTAGGACTTCTGAACACCATTGATGTCATAGTGCTTGCCATTGCTACCTAAGAGTAGAATGAGCCCCGAGTGTGCATTTTTTCCAAAATATTCTTTGGACACATAGTCAAGTGAGTGTATGATTAAGCAAGGCAGGTTTAGAATTGGAGGGGTTGCGGTATGAATACTAGAAAATGAGAATGACTGGAGATATTTAATTTGGCTTATAAAGATGACAGTTGATTGTGGAGAATAATTAAGAGATTCCAGAGAAATGTGAAACCATAATATACTATAGGACCAATGTGTGAAGTGATCTACACAGAAGGAAGAAAGAGTACAAGATATGAAAGAGAACAGTTGCATGAGAGAATTAACAAACTAAATGCAATGTGGCATCACTAAATTTAAAAGTGTCATAATTTTTCAACTTCTCAAGAGAGAGTCATTGATTCACTATAATCACAACTACACTAATGCTTGGATAGCCAATTGACAGTTGATCACATGGCATTTATATTCCACCTATGTCTAAGTACAAATGCCAGCCCGAAAAGCCTAATAAGAGATGATGGCTCATTCAACACTACCAGGCTATTTTTATCAGAAAGTGTAACCTGTTTTACATTATTTCTACTTCTCATGTATGTAAACACACATATATGTGTATATATACATACACGTAACTACTGCTTCCTTTATATTTTTAAAATCCCTTGTTGAAATTGGTTGTAATGTGTATGTCATATATGGCTCAGAGTGTGTATCATCTGCTGGCTTCTCATGGATGATAACAGGATAAGCCATTGTATGAGAACTGTTTGGAGAAGTTACAACCTGTATGGTCTTGTCCTTCTGCTTATTAGGTCCCTTCTCATGTTTACTGAGAGTTTCTTCCAGGGCTTGCAAACGAACACCTAGGGTCTGTTCTAGGGAGTGAACCTCCTCTCTTACAAGGGATTCCAGATTTCTCATGGAATCATGGAAGTTTTTATGTTCTTCTGAAACACATGATTCCATGGACCTTATCTTATCAATTACTGATAATCTTTCTTCCTTATAGAGTGTCTGAGTAGCCACAACTTCACTCTGGAGAGTTAGTGCTCTATCCATCAAATATTCACATTTATTATCAATAAAATCAATTTGAGGTATAAGCCTGTTTTGTAAATCCTGGTTAGCAGATTCCAGAGAAAGAATCTTTTTATGTAAGCCTTCATTGCTATCTTTTAAAGCCTGTATCAGTCCCAATAATGACTCATCTTTGTTCTTATTATTAAACCAGTATGTGAACACTGTGTGAATTATTACTATGAATGCCAAAATGGTACAGGCCAGATACGACTTAGGAAGGTTGTGTATTTCCAGGAAAATGTCATTGGACATCATACAGGCAAAAAGGTTTTTAAATTCTTGTGAGGTAATGTTGTCGGCCATATTACAAGAATTACTCAAAATTTGTTAGTCAGTTTTAAGGTGTAAAATTATCAAGTACTTTTAATTGCAATAAGACGCTTGTTTGCCTATCTTACCTTTCCATGGTTTTGGGGGGTGTAGTAGCACTTTTCAGCCAGCAGCAGGCATTGGTAAAGCAGGTCCTGTTGGATGTCTTGGCTGGCGGCAGAGTGAGCACAGGCAGTAGGCAGTTCTTCTGGTGACTCCCTGGAGCTTCAGGGCGTGAAGAGTTCCAGGCCGCTCTAAGCCCCTCTCTGCCTCTACAGACAGGAGGTCTGCCAGCAGGCATGGCTCCAAGCCCTCTCTGTGCCTCTGAAGGGTACTGCTGGGGACAATGTCTAGTCTATTTTTACTAGGTGAAACTGTGGAAGCCTCGGGCTAGGGCGGGGAGCCAGCACTCAGGAAGGAGGGGGAATGCCTCACTCAGAGCAGTTTTGGTTTCGATGGTCTGGGGGTTAAACTTGCCATGGAGCTGAGACCTGATTAGCTCCTTTTCAGGAATGGGTGTAGATTTTTCCTGGTTTTATGGAGCTCTGCAGGCTGTACCCTGCAGTTTCAAGTGCCCGCCAGCCAGGGAGGAAGCTGAGGGTGGGAGCCACCCAGGCCTTTGGAATTTGCCCCATGTGAGCGCCAGATATTGTTGAAATTATTAAGGCCACTCCATGTAGGTTTATTTTGTGGGGTGACTTACAAGTGAAGGGATAGGTAACAGGGTCTGGTAAAGGTGTGGTGCAGTCCAGCGGTGTTCTCTGGAGAACTCTGCTTGGTCTACCTCCAGCGTCCAGGGTCCAGGAACCAAGAGAGATGGTGCATCCGGATCTCAGGTCTTCAAGGTCCTCTCTCGGCCCCGCCTTGTAGGCGTTACTGAAGCCTCAATGGAGGTTGGAACTTCCAGATCAAAGCTGGAATGGCTACCCACTACACATGTATATTTATATAAAATCTACATAGTTTACTTAGTGTTACCTGTATATACACACATACATACATACATACATATATATACATACATACATATATATGTCTAACTACTTAGTACTAGGAAATCTATCAATGAGCTTGCCCCTGGAGATAAATGAATTTCTCTCCCTCAGCAGTCTTTGACTGTTTGTAACTCTTCATCTAGGTGGTGGGCCTTATAAAACTTTTCCCATCTACATTAGCATGGTGGACTGGTGTGCTCTTGCATGAACAACTGTCCTGTTGGCATGGTGTGGATGCAGCACACCTGCCATGTCCAGAAGACGCCACCTCTCAGTAGTCACTGCAATCAACTGACTCTTAAAATCTTGACCTTCCCTCTTATGTGATGCTCTTCAAACCTTCTGTCAACCGGGTAGAAGGTATTCGTATTGAAGATATGAGTTTTAATGCCAACTTTCTTTCTTAGTCTATGGTTATCTAGGGAAAGTAGCTTCAAGGAAATGGTATACCTAGGATTCGGACTGACAATAGCTAGAAAAATTAGAAGAGGAATGATTTGAGTTTGAGACTGCTTAAAAAATGGGGGAGGGGTGTGAAATTCTTAAAATGGAGCCTTGAGTAGGTTTCTAATTTTGGGGAGCTAGGAAGGTACCTGAATACAATAATTTGCTGAAAGAGAAGAGAGGAGTAAGACTCAGTTGTGGCATTGGTGTGGGGTATGGAAAATTATTAAGATAACCTATATACAGTAAAAGATTCAGCAGAGAAGAATACATATATAAAATGCTCAGGCTCACGGCATTTGAAGGCAGTGTTCTTGGTGGAAGCCTGCTCTGTTGTGATGCAAAGATCACTTCCTTTAGAAACCGAAAAGTAGGTACACCATGTCTTTCCTGTCATTCTTCAACTAGGACTGCGTGAGCACTTCTCACTGCTCCTGCTCTAGTTGTTTGGTTGGTTGGCTTTGCTTTTGCCTGTTGTTTGTTTGTTTGTTTTGTTTTGTTTTCCTGGTTACTTGTTGGTCTATTTTTTTTTTTTTTTTTTTTGAGATAGAGTCTCACTGTGTAGCCCTGGATATCCTGGAACTACCTATGGAGTCCAGACTAACTTTGAACTCACAGAGATCTACTTGCCTCTGCCTTAAGAAGGGAATAGCCATCACATCAGGTAGATGTGTGTGTGTGTGTGCGTGCATGCGTGCGTGCGTGTGTGTGTGTGTGTGTGTGTGTGTGTGTGTGTGTGTGTGTATTATATATGGTGATTTGAATGGGAATGTCCTTAGAGGCTCATAGGCTCAGATTATTGACTATTTGGTACCTAGCTGGTGGCACAACTTAGGAGTGTGGCCTCGCTGAAGAATGGATGTCACTCCGGTCAGTTGCTGTTTTAAAGCTGTGCATCATTTCCAGTTTGTGGTTCAAGTTGTGAGTTCTTAGATGTTCCTGTCATCACACCTACCACTTCCCCACCATCACAGACCTTTATTCCTCCGGAAGTGTAATCCCCAGTAAACCATTCCTTCTTCATGCTGGCTTGCCCACGGTATTTTATCACAGCAATAGAAAAGTAGCTAACAATATAAATATGAAGTCACTTGAACAAGATCCGATTCTTAGGGTAGAATAGACTGATGGTTGTATATTCAGAACTATCCCACAAGTCATCTAGTTTTGTATTACTTTGTCAAAATATGTGTTCACCAAAATACTTTAATTTCCATATAAAGAATTCTGGGAATTAAAAGCTTGCTTAAGAGTAGTTCCTCTGTCCATAAATGTTAACAGTTTGGATTTATGTGGAATTTCATAATAGAGCTTTGTGGTGATGTATTGTGTAGCCTAATAAAATTTGCCTGAAGATCAGAGGACCGAACAAGCCACTAGATTAAACAGAGACCAGGCAGTGGTGGCACACATCTTTAATCCTAGCATTCGTGACGAAGAGATCTGGCTGGATCTCTGTGAGTTCAAAGCTACCCTGAACTACATGAGATTGACTCAGTCAAGGAGAGAAACAGAGCCAGGCAGTGGTGGCACGCACCTTTAATCCCAATACTTGGGAACCACATGCCTTTAATCACAGCACTTGAGATCTCATGCCTCTGCTACCAGTACATGGAAGTTGCAGCCCTTTAATCCCAGCACTAGGAAGAAAGTCATATGGCTGGGCAGTGAAGGGTATATAAGACCTGAGGAGTCAGGAGCTAAGCTCTCTTTCGGCTGAAGTCCTTTTCAGCTGGAAGCCTGTTTGGCTAGAGCTTCTTCATCTGAGGACTCAGACGTTTTCAAACAGAGGATTTGTGGAGTTGGCAAGGTGAGATGTGGCAGTGGCTTGTTCCTTTGTCTCTCTGATTTTTCAGCATTTACCCCAATATCTAGCTTCCAGGGTTTGGGTTGGTTTGTTTTTTTTTTTTTTTTTTTTAAGATCATTTTAGGATTCGTGCTACAGAGATTCATATTTCCTTTATCAAACTATACTCCACTACACTGTTTTGTCTCACTTCAACAATGATATCTGAGCACCACATCAACAAATAGCTATGCTCTGAGTTGCTATCTGATTTTACCAGTAGGAATAGATGTCAAAGGACTACAGTGTGGGAGAAGAGAATGGATAGAACCAACAGGCTGTTGCTTCCCTCTACCAAAAGCACAGCTCCAATGAAGGGCTGCCTCCTCAAGCTGCCACATACTTTAAGTCCCAGCCCTTTCCCATTTTTCCAGGTACACAGTAGTAATAGCACTATGCTCTGGCTTAGATGGGTGCTTCATGATCCCATTTCTTTCTCATTAGCTCTGCCAACCACATTGTAAACAATTGCATTTTTCCTTAATTTAATTATGTCCAATTACCTGTTTATGTGTGTCATCTGTTTCCTCTGAGGACCACAACTGATTAATTATGAAATATGAGTGTATGTACAAATGAAACATGCCCACTTTTGGACAAGATCTCCCTTTTCGTCTACACGAAGAGATTAAATTGCTTATAGTTTCATATTGACTGCCTTTTCTTTACCACTGGTAGCGAGGTCCTCCCAGGCCAATTACCTTGATACAAAACTACCTTTAGCTCTAAGGAATCACCTAGCCTACCATGCTGATTTATTTATCTTTACATTAGTTATGATAAAATTGATGCAGGAGACAAAGGGTTTTTTTCATCCAAGGTCCTGTTATCGTTGTCACCTTGTCATTTAGATTGGAGTGATGATCTCTGAAAGAGATTTCAACAGTGCTGATAAATTTTTCAAAAATAACTAAGGGAAGAGAGGTTTGCATGAAGGAATGGTGACAGATAAAAACGGAGATGTGTATCTCCTGTAGAAAGGGAGATTTGTTATTGAAATTGGTTTACAAAAAAACATGCTGGTTGAGAAGTCCCACAACAGACTGTCTGCAGGTTCCAGAACCAGGAAGGCTAATGCAATAACTTAGCATGGTTCTGAAGTCCTGGGAAGTAGGTGTTTAGTACTCCCTGGACAAAAGGAGTGATTCTGAGTACGTGAGAGAGAATTTTCTTTTTAGACAGTATTGATCTATTCAGGTAAACTGGCATCTCATTAGATGAAACAGACATATGAATATGGCTGAATCAAGTCTTTAAAGAAACATCTTCATGGTCAAAGCAAAAATCACATCATTTTATAAGCTATGTTGATGTTTCTGAGTCCAGACAAGATAACATATGAAATTAATTATCATGAATACTTTGGGTATCTGTCATAGTAAAGAAATATTAGATATTCAACTTGTTTGTTTTTTGTTTTGTTTTTTTTGTTTGTTTTTGCAACAGGAAAAAAATTAAATTATAATTACCTTCCTTTATTGTGAGTGTGATTATAACTGTAATGAGAACAGTCTTTCCATAAGAGTCTTAATTTGTCCAAAAGCCTTCTAATCTAGTGAAGTTCCCACCCTAAATTGACCACTCACATTATATTAATATTGCCTCAGGGGTACTTCCATGATTCTCCAAATGCCTGTTTACCACAAGCAGTAACAGAAACTAGGTTTCTCAGGTATCATTTAAAATATTATTCTTATATCATACAGCATTTCTCACAGCTGCAAACAATGTCCTTCTATTTCTTGCCTTTCACCAAAAACAACAACAACAACAAAAAAAAACCTCTTGAAAATCAATTTATCACTGAAGAGCAAATTCAATGCATCATTGAATCTATTGAATGTTTGAGTTGAAGAATTTCCAAGCATGTACTTGGAAGTCCTTCAGATATGTCATCAAGCTCCTGTTCCTTTTCAACTGCTTTGTAACCTTGGACCTGTTGAATAGATTATGTCAAATCTTTATTATATTTTTTAGTGTGTGTGTATGAATATTGATTATCAATTTGACAGGATCTAGAATCACCTAAGAGACATGCCTTTGTATTACCCTCTACAGGACTTTTTAGATTAGGGTAGCCTTTGGGCATGACTATAAGGATTTAATTGAGGTTTAATAACTCACCCTAAAAGTAGCCAATTTCCCAGGACTGCCTAAAGAGGAAGAAGCTAGCTGAGCACAGATACTTCTCACTCCTTTCTTCCTGACTGTGTATTTTACTAAAATCAGTTAGAAAACTAGCTTAGAGAGTGAGAGTGACAGTTCTTACCTTCCTTGAGGTATATTAATGTATGCCCTGTAGCACTCTGTCTTCTTTTTTTCTTTTTCATTATTCTTCTCTCAAATAATACATCCTGACTACAGCTTCCTTTCCCTCTCCTCCTCCCAGTCTCCCCCATCCTCCCCTTCCCAGGAGACTTTGTTTTCAGTAAGAAGTATATACATTAACTACTACTTAAGAAAGGAGGGAGACAAGGTGACCATAAGCTCTTAGATTCATGTTTTGAATTTGTCATACACACTGGTGTTCAGGATGAACTATGCCTCTCATCATGTAATATCAAAAGAGGAAAACTGTAAAGTTTCCTATTGCTTCTCAGCAGTATAATGAACATTTAGTCACCGTGAAGAAATTACTCCCATTACATTACACATCTCAATATGAATCTGATATTCCAAATTTGTTCATATTCACATTCCTATTCAATGTACAAATATCACTGTTTAGTTAAAACATTCAATGCAACACTTTTAAGTTTACTATTATATGAATACCCATTTGGTAAGCTCATAAACGAAGTATTTCAATAACTTTTAAGTTCAAAGAAAGTCAAAGGAATAGAATTTTGACAAATATATTATTTTAAAATAAAGATCATATATACACCACAGACAAATAACAATTGGAAAATCATAAATATATTACATAGCTGTAGTGAAGTTATTGAGCTAGAAAAGATATAAGTACCAGAAGCAAAATTAAAAGGAAAAAAAAGCTATTTATTATAAGAACATAGCTTTCTAGTTCATATTAGATTTATATGCCAATATTTTAAAATATATAGGTATATTATTTAATATATAAACAGATTTTCATTGAGATACATAGATATCTTTTAAAACAAGGGGTTTTCAAAATTTTCTTTTATCAATAAATATAACGACTTTACTATTTTAAAATGAAAACTGATTCTGATTACGTCTGAACTGTAAAACTATGAGTGTTCCCACTTTAGGCCACTGTCTTCATCACACTTAGAGTGAAGCATTCATCCATCTAGTCAATGTGAAAAATCTTACAATTGTACACAATGCTGGTTTCTTTTGAATTAAGTGCTCTCTAATTCACACTTAAGAAAAATATGATATTTGTGATCAGGAGTGCATCGTGTTTTGGCTATTTCTTCCCTTCCCTTGGTTAGTTTCCAAGTCATGGTTTATCTAAGCTCTGAGTTGTGATCTCACAAATGAAAATAAGCATACTTTTACATTATTCTCAATGCTAACTTCTATATTTATAATGCCTTGTGTTTATAAAACATTAAGATTAATTGATATTTCCAATAAAAATGTTTGAACATAATTATTCCCTATAGCTTAAAAACTACCACCAAGATAAAATTAATATACACACATCAAGAATGAAACCATAATAATGCTATTCTCATTCAAGATGCCATCCCTGGATTAGAATTTTGATGGATGATTTAAAGAAAATAAGATGGGAACAGAGTAACAATGAAAATGTAGGAGAAAGTTCTAAGCAAAATAAGTTGTCCAGAATTCTTGCAGTGCATACAATTGTCCTACCTTATTTTTATTCCACAGTTAAATTTCTTTTCTAGGCTTGACTGATCATAGGATTCACTATCCATCAAATACTCTGCAACTTGTGAACTTGCCACCTCCAGCTCTTTCCCAACCATCCCTCCCATTTCCCATTAGAGAGACTTGCAGAAGAAACAAATCCAGAGTGTTGCATAGTCATCATTGAAAATATAGAAGTGAATCAGTATATAGCATTTCATATAAAAGAATTGGACATTTAATGTGAAATTATGAAATGAAAAAGAAGCAAGACTGACAAATATGATTGCTGACTCTAAAGAAAGCAGAGATTTTGTTTATATCACAAAGACTATGACAGCTTCAGAACACTGCATGCCTTGCACTGAAAACTGGCCAATGTCTAAAATGGAAGAAGTATACACAAAAGAATATAAAACTAATGATACTAGAACCCTGTGTTGATATTGAGATATTAATTTCACTGATACATGATAACATACAGATAAATACAATGAAGACTCACTGTTTATTTCTCATCTGATATTAAAAAGATATTGATACAAATTTATAAAAAGATAACTAAATCAATTTACTATATTTCTTGATTTCCATATAAATAACATTTACATTTCTCCTATTTACTTGTTACATACTAAATGTATATGCTAAACTGTAGATTATTATAAACTTTTATAATCATCTAATCTCCTAATCACGATTATCTGATGTATTTTTTATTTTCAAATATAAGCAGCACAATGCACAATTCCTGGCATTATTTAAGATATTTTGTGTGTATTTTGAAAAGTCATCTTCAAAGTAACATAGGGCTAGGACCATATAATAACTTAATGATATATATTAGCTCAATAATAGAGTATTACATAGCACGGAAAAGGCTTTAGGTTAAATTTCCAGAATCAAAGAGAAAAAAAATTAAGTAAACAAAAAAGAATAAGAAGTATAGAAAAATTATAGTAGAATGTACAGCAACAATGTTTTAACTGAAGGTGTTGTATTATTCTATATGCCAAGTAATACTTATGTTAGCTGATGCTAAGTGAGTTGTCCCTGAATTAATAAAGAGGGACCACTGTGGAGTCACAAATGGGGAAATGATTTTCAATTTGAAGTAGATGACACATTCAAAAGGCCATAGACAAAAAAATGTAATTCAAATGACAAAAAGAAAACCAATTATCTCATATTTAGGAGGCTGAGACAGGAGAATAGCTGTCAGTTCAATGTGAGCTTTGACTGCACAATAAGATCTGAGGTCAGCGAAGCCTTTACTGCAGGTTTGTGAACCTGTTGGAAGGCCTGATGAGACAAGTGAGTGCAGAATGAGTAACGAGTGTTCACTGTCATGCATTAGATCACAACTGTGGGTCGTGACCCCTTTGGTGTCAACTGACACTTTCACATTGGTCACATATCAGACATCCTGCATATCAGATATTTACATTATTATTTATAGCATTAGCAAAATTACAGTTCTGAAGAAGCAATGCAAATAATTTTATGAATGGGGGTCACCACAACATAAGGATCTGTATTAAAGGGTTGAAGCATGAGGAAGGTTGAGAATCACTGCATTAGATGATAAAAATGTATTGACAGATGATTGTTTTATGTTGCCTACAGTTTAGTTGCTAAATCAAGTAGCATTATTTGTAAAACTTTTATTAATAACATGCAACAAAATTGAGTACTTTGGGAATTAGGACTAAGACGTGGTAATTGTTTATGAAATTAAAACTCAAGCCAAAGCCAACTTCTAAAAATAAAAATAATGGAAAATTTCCAATGTCACACATAAACAAATATAAACTTGAAGTCAGAAACCTTGATTCAAGTGAAGCTCTACCATTGCCAGCCATTGGATCAATAGTTAATTAACCAGTAAGAGGCATTTCCCTTTATAGAGCTAATGTAGGTCTAACTGATATTACATGATTTTATTTTTCACCCATCACTTACACTATTTTCTGCTCATGGGTGTAATTACATTCATTTCATTTGATTCATCTTGAAGTCTATCGCAAATGACATTTACATTTGATAAGAAAATGTTTACATTGTTTCTATTGTACATCGTATTTGGTGAATGAATGAGTGGATGAGTGAATGCCGTACAATTTAAATAGTGAATGTATGAAACTTATATTTTGTATACTGTACTTCACAACGCTTAAAGTAGGCTTAACTGCCTTGAACCTATAACCAATGGAGTTGTTGTATGGGGAGAGACTAACAGAAGGTATGATGATGGAAGCACCCATATATCTTCTTCCTTCTGCTAGTCAGCTGTTGCCTCTCTGGGTGTTACCATATGTGTTCACTAGGAGAATGAAAAGAGGTAAACAGAAGAAAAATTCTATAGACGCACGGAAAGAATGATAGGCTTGGTTAAATGACAGGAGGTAATGCTAACAGAGAACATTTTTTTTTCAGAAACAATTTAAAAGGAATGAGTCATTTGAAAAACACAGTGGGAGTTGAGGGGATGGTGCTGTAAGTAGTGATTATAAATACCCACAAAAGAAAAAATGGCTTTGTCACAGTTTTCTTATAAAGACTGCTAATTACATCATAGCTTTTTAGCCACGTTCATTCACATTCAATAACACCCATCAAAACAAGCATCAACTTCAAATATAAAAGGCATGAATCATGAGGAATCAGTTCTTTCTTATAGTGTAGGTAAGATCAATTATGAGTTCCTGCTAAGAATTTAAAGGTTTTAGCTTAAGAATTAATGTTTCTTTATGAGCACTATTTTTTAAAATGAATACCCTCCTCCTAGACTTACAAAAACTAACCAGTCATGCTAGGGAGATGGCTGAGTCAGAAAACTGTTCGCTGCTCAAATATGAGGACCTGATTCTGGATGTGCACAACCCCCAGGTAAAACTTAGCATGCACACCTGTCTCCCGAGTGCTGGGGAGGAAGACACTGAGGATACCTGAGGCTTGCTGGCAGTCAGTCTTGCCAAATGAGTGAGATCTAGGTTCAATGAGAGAGCTTGTCTCAAAAAATAAGGTAGAAAGTGATAAAGGGTGATATCTGATGTCAACTTCTTCCCCCACCCTGTGAACATTCATATGTATCTGCACATAAACACTAGGGGTTGGCAGGAATGGGGGTTGCTAGAGAAGAGGGAGAGAGACTAGTCAAAGTCAGTGAAACTTTCCTGAGTAATGGCTCAATTCACCTTGCTATTTCTCCTGTGACATTTTTCTCTGTTGCTTATCTATAACGGTATTACCTTGAATTTATCTATCTATTCTTTTAAGAAATTTACTCCCTAGAGGAAATGAGCAACACTGACGAGTATTTAGATATCAGAGCCAGATGGAGAGGCATTAGTGAAACAAAGCTTGAGGTGGCCGTGCCAGAGTACCAGGGTGCAGGAATAAAAGGCTGGCTTGGCTTAAAGAGGGAAATAGATGACTTCTGCTGTTTAAGGTCCAACTTATTTTCTTCTGAGTAAAGAATTCCTAATTATTTCCAGCTGTTTTCTACCATACCGTCTCTATTTATGTTATTACAATTTCTTCTTAATTTACAAAATGGACGCCTTTTTCTTGGAAATGATCAAATATAGATCAATGGCATAATTCACACCATTCCTCTTGTTCCCTTTAACAATTTCTATTTTCATAGGTTTGCATTTTTCAAATTTTTAAAGTACATTTTTTTGGATAATTTTTGAGACCACATAGAATAAACATACATTTTATATAATGGAAGTGGGTGAGTACTATCTATATGCCTTGAATTTAATAAGCACAATTTTGTGACATAAGAGCTACTTATATTCTCAGTTTGTATATAAATGAATACATGTTTTAAAGTTAAATAGTACTTGCATCTGTATTTTCTATCCATATCAATATATATTTTTAATTTATTTTTACTTTTTTTTTTTTTTTTGGTTTTTTTGAGACAGGGTTTCTCTGTGTAGCTTTGCGCCTTTCCTGGAACTCACTTGGTAGCCCAGGCTGGCCTCAAACTCACAGAGATTCGCCTGCCTCTGCCTCCCGAGTGCTGGGATTAAAGGCATGTGCCACCACCGCTCGGCTATTTTTACTTTTTATACATATGCTGTATTGCCTGAATGCATATGTCTCTATCATGTGTAAGACTGGTGTCCAAAGGTGCCAGGAAAGGGCACTGGGTCTCCTGGAAGTACAGGCAATTGTAAGTCACCAAGTGAGTTCTGGGAATCAAGCTAAGTCCTCTATATGAGCAGCAAGAGTTCTTAATTGTTAAGCTCTCCGTCCACCTTCCATATCTATCTTTCTGTCTGTCTGTTAGTCAGTCAGTCTATGTATACATTATTTTCAAAAATATGTAAATATATAGTATCTATACCATTGTTCCTCTGGAATAACTGGAGATAAACTACTATGGGTCAAATTGTGGATATAATGTTTTACATTTGGTCGTTACTTTAACAGATGATGAGTTAGTTTTGACCTCTGCAGACACAGACTCTTTAGGAGCCTTTGAAATGAATCTAGCTCAGAATTACACTGTCTTTTTCTGGGAGACAAAGACATTCTTTTGTTTCATGTTATTCAAAATGATCTTATAATAACTTCAGAAAGCAATACGAGAAATGCTCTGTATCTGAAGGTGTGCTTATTATGAGACTTCTGACTTAAAATGTCCTGTTAAAAAATATAAACTGATCTATTGGTTTCAACCACACATGTTCAATAAAAGAAATAGTCACTTGGAAACCCTGGTTGAAAGGATGAAAACTATACCTTTTGACATTATTATTGTACTTTCTATACCTTATGGAATGGCAGTACCTGTTAAATGTTGTCAACATTATAAAATATACATGCAGACTATCCAGGCCCTGAGTAAACATTTCCATAAATAAATCAAAACCTTTAAAACCACCTGCATAATAAATAGAATGTTTATAAATGTGTCGTCATTTTACAGGTACAGATATTCCTCTGCTGTCTGACCATCTGGCAGTTTGGAGAGATGTCCTTGAGGCAGACACACCTGTAAAATACTAAAATTCTTTGTAACTCTTAGTTAAATGAGTGGGTCCAGAGGCATGCCTGGGAACATATGAAAACATCTGACCTCTTTTCCAGAGACAAATCTGTTCATTGCTGCCAGCCAAACTATTGGCTTGCCCACTGCACTCAACTCAGTGTTTCCTTTAATATAGTCTTTGACAGAAAGAACAGCAGCCCTGCCTGAATAACTAGAGCAGGTAATGGTGTCTGGGACGAGGAGCAGTTGTGCTGACACTGTCTCTTTAATGCAGAAATATAGGAAATCCTGTGCAAGGGAATAAAAGTAATTAACTTACTTTTATACAAAAAGAAATGGACACTGGCCTGAGCTCACAATAATAATGTGATCATAGATGAAAATTACAATTTTCAAATACCAAGTCTGCTGTTATTCTCTCCAGAGCATAAAATTCTAGGCAAATTATAAACATAAAAACTGAAAAATAGAAACAGCAAATGACAAAATCTCTGTTTATATAGTACTTAGGTGGAACTCTGGTAACATTAGCTTAAGAAGACACATTAACTGTTCTAGCTCTACTTCAAATGAATTAAAAGGTCATATTGTGTGGAATGGGGAGAGTAACAGGTATGTCAGGAATAAATGCTTCATTTATTTTTATAGAAAGTATGTAGTTAATCTCACTTGAAGATTGTACTTTACATGTTGACTAATAGGTCAGAACCTTAGGATAGCTACACATGTAGCCCAACACTTTCAAAGTAATACAAGGTAACTCAGCTTACGTAGAAAATTTTCTTTGCAGATATTCCAAACTTTTATTTCAATACCTATTGATTCTTTTTCCAACAGGCAGGGAAACATATGATGCTCTAGATAGTTTAAGTTTCTTGTTTTGATTTTTTTTTCTGTCCTAAGACTGAATTTTAGAAATATTATTTCTTTGCAGCTAATCATTTTACCTCTCTTTCCATTTTTTTCCATTTCTATATTTCCCTTGCTCTTTTTTTAAAATATAATATAAAACCATATCTGCTGCAGACAGGCAAATCCTGCCTTAGGATGACTATTGATGGTGACATTTTATGAGATTAGCAAAGTACAAAGAAAATATACTGAGTACAGATAATGTTTTAATATGTATGCAATTTATCATTTTCCTGTATGTTACATTGATTATTGTTTTTTTTTCTTGTTTTTTCTCCAAGGTGAGAATACAATATTTGTTCTGAATAGTCCTAATGATTGTTCACTGATTAGCCATAGGAAAAACACAGTTTTAATACCGCTTTTATTAAAATTCATGATGTTAAGTAACTGGAAAGAGCAACTTCAAATGTCTAAAGTGCAGTCTAATATAGAATAGAGATCTGACTATATCTCTTGATTTTCTAGAAATATGTGCATTTAACAAAGTCTTATAGGAAATTCCACACTGAAACCTGAATTGGAGGGCTTTGGAAGCTGATGGTTGGCTTTGTTATTTGGTTACTGACCCAAAAAAAGCTCTGGCTGATGCTTAGAAGGAGTGCCTGTTGAAAAAAAAAATAGACACAGCTGTGCAGAACATGTTCTAAGTCTAAGTGGCAGCAGGAAATCCAAACACCTGCTGTCTGGTAAACTGAAAGAGGCCATGGGAACTAGAAAAAAAAAGCATATTTTTAAAAGTAGTCACCAAAACCCACACATTTCCAAGATATTCTGCCTTAATGTGGGTATTAGACGATGTCCGATTTGAGCACAGGCTGTATTGTAAAGGGCTCTCAGGGAACAGAACGAACTGATCTGTGGAGAACTGAAAATAGAAGATTTGAACATAAATGGCTGTTTGGCTCTTATAATACAGATGTAGACTGAAGTGCTGCCTTTCTCAAAAGCGACCGTACTCTCCCGGTTGGAGTTGCATTAGCCTCTTCTCCTGGGTGCAGGAGAATTAAAACCAATGCAGTGGGAGGACAAGGATTATCAGGCTACTACCCAGATAATAAGCATCTGAGTGGGAGCGAAGCCTTGTCCTCTCCTCTCACACAATAATCACTAACCCAAAGTAATTCTGAAGTTGGACAGGAAGTATTCAGTTATTGACAGGTCAGTAAATATTAAAATGGATTCTCCAAGCAGATAGAGGTTGCATGAAGGGCTGTGGGTCTAGACCTTGAGGGAAGTAACAAGAGATAGTGTTCAAAGGTTTGGCACTGAAAGCAGTACTGGAAGAATGGAGCCCTGTTGTTAAAGCATGTTTATAAATGAGCTGGCGGTGTAAGGACAGCAAGCCCTCTAAGGCACTTGCCTGGATTCTTATATGAGATAGAATACCCAGACATTTTAGACATTCACATCACAAGGATGAGAGGAAAAGCAAGAAGCAATCTGTCTAACTCCTGAGAGCACTTGGAAAATCAGTTTTCTGACAATTTTGCAACATATATATGCATATGTCTTCTTTTGAGTGAGTGGTTGATGGCACTGTGCATGTCAGCATTTTAAAAGAAATTACATGCATTTCTGTGGGAAATTCCTGGAACTCATGCCTTCTGGTGTGATTCACTGATTTCTTTTTATCAAATATTATATAGATTCAGACAGTCCTTTCTCAAGGATTCATTTGAAGGTAAATTTGATGAGAGAGCCTAGTACCAAGAAAGGGTTCAGAATGGGCCTCAACGAAATGGGTGCCCTCCCTTTCCTGTGTCTTATAAAGTCCATAAAGTCTTGAGCTATAGAAAGTGCAGGGTGTTCTGACTGCTGCCAGCAGTAACACTTGTCCCCAGAAGAAGAGAGTCAGCAGTTTGAGAGGCAACACCATCAGCATGCAGAGTCACTGTGGTTTTGATAAATAATGATTTGGTCTTGGCAATGACGTAAAGTGTCTCAGGACTCAAGAGATGGGAATTTGGGGCCTGTGGATATTATCTAGGAGTACTGTCTTCTCCAGACATAAACCTAGCAGACTATTTTAAAGTCTTCCCTAGAACTCACTATAGCTAAAGATGGTCTTAAAATTTCAGGAGCACTCCCAAATACTGGCAAATACTGAAATTAGAGACGTGAGCCAACACACCTGACTTGTGTTTAATTGATTTATGAATTGGTTGATAATCAATTGAGACAGAATCTTACTTATGTTGCTCTGTCTGGACAGGAACTTGCTACACAGACCATACTGGCCCCAAACTTGCAGAGATCTGACTGCCTCTATCTCCCAAGTGCTGAAATTAAAGGGAAATACGACCACACCCAGCCCTTGGAGGTAATTTTTGAGTGTTGACACTATTTTCGTAAAATTATTTTTCTGACTGCTGGAATCTAGCTTCTTTATTCTTGGTTTAATTTCTGGGTAGTTCCCAGATGGCATATAAGAAGAAATCTCTATAGAACAACTTATATTCTATTCCCCTTTCCCAGGAAGATCCTGCCTCTCCCAAGAGCCCTCCACTTTACACAACCTTTCTTGGTCTATGAACAGTAGCTTCGTTATCATTTTTAATGGCTAATATCCACTAATAAGTAATACGAATACATGCCATATTTGTTTTTCTGGACTGGTGTTACCTTACTAGGGATTTTTTTTTCTAGTCCCCTCCATTTGCCTAAAAATTTCATGATGTCCTTTTTTTTTAATAGCTGAGTAAAAAAAAAAAGTGTAAATGTAAATTTTGTTTATCCATTCTTCTATTGAGGGACATCTAGCCTATTAACAGTTTCTGACAACCATGAAAAAAGCCACAATGAACTCAGCTGAGCAAGTGTCCTTGAGGTAAGGTAAAGTGTCCTTTGGGAATATGGCTAACAGTGGTATAGCTGGGTCTTATGGTAGATTGATTCCCAGTTTTCTTTTTTTTTTTTCTTTCCTGAGACAGGGTTTGTCTGTGTAGCTTTGTGCATTTCCTGGAACTCACTCTGTAGCCCAGGGAGGCCTCGAACTCACAGAGATCTGCCTGCCTCTGCCTCCTGAGTGCTGGGATTAAAGGCATGTGCCACCACTGCCTGACCCCATTTTTCTGAAGAATCGACACACTGACTTCCAAAGTGGCTGTACAAGTTTGCACTTCCACCAGCAAAGGAGGAGTGTTCCCCTTGCTCCACATTCTATGCAGCAAAAGCTGTCACTTGTGTTATATGATCTTAGTCATCTTGACAGATGTAAGATGGAATTTCAAAGTGGTTTTTATTTGCATTTCCCTAATGGCTAAGGATGCTGAACATATCTTTGTTTCTCAGCTATTTGAGATTCCTCTACTGAGAATTCTCTGTTTAGATCTGTACCCCATTTTTAATTGGATTATTTGTTTTTTTGATATCTCATTTCTTGAGTTCTTTGTGTATTTTTGATATTACTGCTCTATTGAATGTGGAGTTGGTAAAAACCTGGGAGAAGGTGGGGATTGGAGCTGGAGGAATTAGGTAGGGTGTTGGGAGTGGGAGATGGGGGATGGCATGGAAGGAGAGAGTGTAGATGAAAACTTAGTGCAGTAGAAACTTCCTAGAATCTAGAGAGTGAATTATTCTAGTAAAGGAGCATACAGAGTCTGAACTGGCCATCTCTGGTAAGCAGGCAAGGCTTCCAGTGGTGAGACTAGGTTATATTTTTTTTAGAGTTGTTGGCCAAAGGAGTCCTGTGGAGAACCCCCAAGCAATCCAGGCTAATGCTAGGACAGAGGATTACTCTCTGAAAACTGAGAGCAGGGCCTAATTGCCAAGGACAACATCTGCACAGTTATTGAAGGTAGAAATTGAGAGCTGGTGCTTGCATGGAGCCTTCATCCCTATGTTCTTTCTCTTTGGTGTGGAAAAGCACACTTAAGGCTATTGAAAGAGAAACATGGACACCAATTCTGCCACAGAACTTCTGACCAACAATCAGTAATTCCTACAGGACATTCTTGGCCAACAGTGGCACAGAATTCGTGAGAGTGGCCAAACACTGTCAGATTTAATTTGAGACCCACTCCACTAGGGGTAGCCCATGCCTGACACTGCTTAAACGGCCAGGAACCAGAGACTGGATAGCCCAGAGACCTGAAGTGTAACCAAACACTACGGGTATAAAACACAGAAACAAAAATCAATGAAATGATTCCTAATGTTGTTCCGCCATACTCATAGATTGGTGCATTTTTTCATCATCATCAGAGAGGCTTCCCGCTACAGCAGATGGGAGCAGATGCAGACCCACAGCCAGGCATTATGTGGAGAAAGAGTCAAAATTCAAGGTCCCTATTGGGTCCCAAACCCCCCCCCCCCCGAGATTGAGGAAATGGGATGGAATGATAGTAGAAGTCACAGGGGATGGAGGAGACAAGGAGACCGTGGCCCACTGATTCAAATAAGCAAGGCACATAGGGGCTCACAGATACTGAAGAGCAAAGCAAGGAGCCTGTATGGGTCTGCCCCAGGTCCTCTGCACATATGCTGTGACTGTTAGCTTGGGGTTTTCGTGGGATTCGTAACAGTGGGAGTCGGTATATCTCTGACTCTTTTGGCTGCTCTGGGGACTATTTTCCTCCTGTTGGATCTCCTTGCCAGCGTCGGGGTGAGGGCTTTTGTCTTGTCATACTTTGTCATGTTTGGTTTTTGTTTCTTGTAGTCCTGCTCTTTTCTCATGGGAGATGGAGGAGGAGAAGAATCTGTTTTCAATAAAGAGAAAGAGAAGGCGGGGCGGTCGTGGCGCACACCTTTAATCCCAGCACTCAAGGGAGGCAAAGCCAGGTGGATCTCTGTGAGTTCGAGGCCAGCCTGGTCTGCAGAGCGAGAGCCAGGACAGCAACCAAAACTACACAGAGAAACCTTGAAAAAAAGCAGAGAGAGAGAGAGAGAGAGAGAGAGAGAGAGAGAGAGAGAGAGAGAGAGAGAGAACGCAGGGGTTTGTGAATGCAGTCAATCATAGAATTTCCATGAAAGCTCATGGCCTTGGGTTAAATTTCCAGCACTGACAATTCATTAATTAACCCAACTCTGGTCATCAATAGTGTCAGTCTTGGAAATCCCCATGTGCATCAGGGTCCTATAGTTACTTTCATGGATTAAGCTGTTGTTCAAACCCTAGCACACCAACTAGACTTTGCATTCCTCTTGCATATGACTGACTGTCAGGAAAAAAATCATATTTATACTGGACTGTGCTAGGAGACAAGCTCCATCAGCCAGCCTATTCTGTCAGAGGCCAAAGCAAAGTCATATTTATTTTCTTCTCATCTCTTCCACCTCTCTTTGACCATCACTGCTCTGTTTAACATAAAACTTTCTGCGCTTGCTTTACACAGCTTTTTCTAGGTCATAACCACCCTTAGCTTTGTCAAGTTGCCAGGTCACAACCCCAAAGCCAGGTGCTGAAAATGAGCTTTATAATCTCCCCGTGGCTCTGCAAACCTCAGAGGCCATTCTGCAGCCAAAAAGCCTTACGTTCCTCCAACCTCCTTGACCAAGGTGTTCTCACAGCTCTTAATTCTCCCACCTTTTTGCCTCAGTACTCTTCAGAAAGTGCTTCTGCTTGCAGAGTTTTGGTTACAATCTGTTACATGAGCATTAGCAAGTGAGAAGAGGCCAATGTTCGTGCAAGTGGAAAGGATAAGCTTCCAGAGAACCAGTCTCTGTGATTTTTCTCTTTGATTTCATTTTGAGTAATTTATCACTGTATAAATTGAACCTTGAAAATTTTTCTTATAAGACATGAAGTAGCCACTAAGCCGGAAGGAAAGGCGCATAGGAAAGATACTCAGAGACCAACTCCAGAATGAGTAAGAAAATGAACGAGTGAATTCTTCTTTGGTTAGTGATATACATCATACAGTGATATTTCATTTTCCAAACACTTCAATATGCTTCATATTCAATCTAAATGATTTCCGCATTTATGTTATGACACATTTGCATGTATCTCAATAAGTATCAAATTTATGTTCACATCATTAAAGTCATGCTAAATGTTCACATTTTGTGGAAGAAAATTTTGTAGATATCATAATGTGTTTTGTGTCTTTTACTACTAGCTGTTTTCATTTCTTAGTACCTTTCCCCTTTATACTGCATTAGAGTTATAAAAAGGACTGAGATGATCCTTCTATCTGAGATGGAACACACACACACACACACACACACACACACACACACACACACATGCACGCACGCACGCACACACGCATGCACACACACACTAATGATGTTTAGAAGTTAAAAAGTCACTACTGTGTGATTAATCAGACTTTGGGGTACATCTTGGTGAATACTCAAAAATTATCAATCAAACCTGTGATTCAGCTACTATCACACAGAACGCCTCTGTCATACAATGACAGCTCAAATGTAGTCTTTACAACCTTGCTCTTTAGCCAGAATGTCAAACAGATTTTTATATAATGGCAAAAATATACTGAACAATGCTTGTATTTAAGAAGTTTCAGAAACTTTCTGGGGGCTGCTGGGGGTACGAAATTCAGTGTCCTTCAAGGATGTGGCCCCTGTGAGGATACTCAAATACCAGTAGATGGTTAGATATCCATACACATAAAGGAAGCATTATATAAACTCATGGATTAAGAAAAAAAAGAGAGAATATATAATTGGGAGGGAAAAGTGGTCAGAGGATAGGTAAAGAATTGAAGGTGTAAGTTTGAACAAAATGTATTATATTCACATATGAAATTCTCAAACAATAACGGTTTTTAAAATAAGAAATAATGATGTTTCCTATTATGTCTTGACTCTAAAATGTAGGAGTGGTAACCTCAAAAGTGCTTAACCTAATGTATACTGGGGTGGTCTTTCCTGCTTCATATAGTTATGCAAACATTCTAAGGTTGCAGTACTCTACAAAATGTCTAGAAAATAGAAAACAGGGCTTTAGTCTACAGTGGTGGTTTAGCCTCTGGCATTTTTTCCAAGCATATATGGTAATTTGAAGGGGAACAGCTCCAGTCTCTCTGTTGTAAACATTATCGAAGAACAACAGTGGCAGCAATCAGACTACTGGAATCTTTTGCTGTCCCATCAGTTTCTGCCTCTTGGGGTGCAGGTCACATGACTCACACCATGTAGATTCTGTCATAGGTAACGCTTCCAAGTAACCTTTTCTAATCTTCTTGCAGAGGGCAAATCTTCATATTCCAGGTTCATTGGCAGCTCTGATTAGTCTACTTGCACATTCCAGAAATGTATGACTGTGTTGGAGAGCTGCTGTTTTATGGTATTACAGTGTATCTTTCCCATCACAGAGCATCCTCTTTTGGCTGAGAAGACCAGTCTCAGTCGAAAAAATACACATTTTACTTTTAAATAGAAGAAATAAACCCCTGTCACATTGGGGATTACACTAGTAAAATAAACACAAATTAATATATTTTTGCATTATGCTCATACAAGGCAAACCTCATTTATTCATTTATTCAACCAGTATTCATATTGATACATTTTAAGCCTTACTATACTCAGGTAACTATCACTGGGTGGAAAGTCAAAGCAGGCCGTGATACTTTGAATACAGCATAGCCTTCTGAGGCTCATGTGTTCAACACTTACCCCCATCTGGTGGCACTATTTTGAGAGAAGGCAGTATGAATAAATAAATGAAGGAATTTCATTTTAAATTGGAAACATATATCATAATTGTCAGGTACTGGGGCCTGATTCATATCAGAAGGTTCCTGGGGGTATGCCTCTAAGGTGAAGCATGGCCTTATACCCTAGTTTCCTTTTTTCCTGTGTCCTGCTTGATACAAAAAAAGCAAGCAGCATCCAGAATCTGAGCAAAGTGTCCACGGATTGAACGTTTGGAAGTGTATGCCAAGATAAATCTTTCCTACATTAAGTAGCTTTTCTCAAGCATTTGACCACAGTGACAAAAAGCTGCCCCCAAACTAGCTGTCACATAGGCAAAGTTGTTTCCTCATCACTGATTTTCAGTGTCTTCTATTTTAAAGAATAAATATAAATCAATAAGTTCTAGACAAGACACGCCATTGGGGATATTAATTCACTTGGATAACTCTGTCCATTGTATGTTTACTCTATCTAAAGAAACTTCTCAGCTATTGTCTTGACATTTCTAGGCAACAGAGTTAGAAATCAGTGTTTTCAAAATACTGTTCGCCACATGTACCAAAAGCAATATTAACAGTCATCTATCTATATTTTTCTATGTGTTGATAAAGACATTCTATTATTTGTAAATAAAAAGCCATTCTCAGTAAAAAAAAAAAATAGTTGTAAGTAAACAAAAGGAAAGGAAACATCACTCACTATACAGCATATCAAAGGTCAGGCAATAGTCACTCTAATAACTGAAATATGTAAGATGTAAATCTACTTCTTCCAGTAACACCTGACCGGAGAACAAAAGCCAAGAGAGCTGATGGTGTCTCAAATAAGCATTTTTGTTTCCTTGGAAAGATTCACTCTAAAGGGGCATAGGATACAGTAGTTGCTTCCTGTTCATTGTCTGAGGAAGAAGAAAAAGATGTTTTAAACTAACCTGAACCCTTCTCAAATAGCTGTTTTGTGGCAAAGAATATGTAAGGACTTTTGAGGTGATGGTTTTCCTGGAAACAACCTCTGGAAGTAGCTATTTTGCCATTAGCTTCTAGTAAGTGTAGTGGCTACACCGGCTTTCTCAAGTTCATGCTATCTTTTCTGAAGTTGTTTACATGCTAACCAAGACAGACAAAAACTCTAAAAAACCCATGAGGCATACCAGCACTCGAGACATGTGAAAAGCCAAGACCAACTCTGACTTCCACATGTTGAGTATTGTTGGTATATTGTACCATGGAAAATTGTAATTCTGGACTACTAATGTGATTATGTTACAAATGCACACATACACACACACACACACACACACACACACACACACACGCACACACACACACACTTACTTATCTCACCTGTATGAGATGCAAATAAAAAAGCAGATACATGTCAATAATATATATAAATATAAATGAGAATGAACTATGTATTACTATTTTTGGTTACAAATTACCTGAAAGTGAAAATACACATGATTTCACCAAATAAGTATTCTTTCAAACTTCATCATTTACTAGTTATAATTTTATGTAAAATATTCCTTTAAATTTTATTCTATTAAAAATAAACCTAGTGTACCAAATTTGGCAGAAAGTCAGTTATATTTTTAAAAAATAATTTCTTTTTTTAAATAAATTTGTTTATTTATTTTTATATCCTGGCCACAATTTCCCTTTGTTCACTTACATCTCCCTAGTTACTAATTTAGCGGTCTTTTGAAAAAAAAGGCCTTAATTTTAAAAAGGCTACATCTGTTAATTTCAGGAAGTAATGATACTGTACACTGTTTATGATATATATTTTTAATGTTTAGAAGAGGAGAGGATTCTTCTAATAAATACATAATTATTAATTGGAGGTGATGCCTGGATTTAACTATATCTATAAAAATATAAATGTGGTGGTATTGTATTCCCCAAAATATTGTACACCCTAATAAACTTATCTGGGGTCAGAGAACAGAACAGCCACTAGACAGACATAGAAGCCAGAAAATGGTGGCACTCACACCTTTAATCCTATCATTTGGGAGGCAGAGATTCACCTGGATCTCTGTGAGTTCAAGGCCACACTGGAAACAGCCAAGTATGGTGACTCATGCCTTTAATCCCAGGAAGTAATGGCAGGAGGCAGAAAGGGATTTAAGGCGTGAGGACAAGGAACTATAGCCTGGTTAAGCTTTCAGGCTTTCGAGAAGCAGTTCAGCTGAAATCCATTTGGATGAGGACTCAGAGGCTTCCAGTCTGAGGAAACAGGATCAGCTGAGGAATTGTGAGGTGAGGAAGCTGTGACTTGTTCTGCTTCTCTGATCTTCCAGCGTTGACCCCAGTACCTGGCTCCAAGTTTGTTTTTATTAATAAGAACTTTTAAGATTCGTGCTACATATAAATATATATTTATAAATAAATATAAAAATATAGAATAAACTTAACAAATACCATAAAACAAGTTGGGTTTATGATTAGAATTTTGCCGATTCAATATGCTTGTGGTTCTCCTTTCTCTGGGATCATTGGCTACCAGTCCACAAGGGTGGAGGGAGGAGAAGTGGAGAACAGGGTTCAGAAGGCTGTGGATACAATGGAGATAGCCTTCCAGGAGATGACTTCAAGTGAGACAACTCAACGTTATTCCAGAGTATAGGAAATATATAGGATTGGGAAGCCAAGGGACAAACCCTAATTTGCATTAAGTGGCACACTCCTATTATATAGCTGTGTTAGTGGAAGCATGGCCCGATCAAAGTGGCTAGAGCACATACCTGATTACCATATGGGCAGCAGAGGAAGAACGTTTGCAGGGAACTATGTCAAGGGTCACCCTGGAGACAAGTCAGGCATCCAAGCCTAGAGACATCCTCCAAGTAAGTACAATTAGAAAGTAGAAAGCTTCACTAGGGAGGGAGTCCTTCATGTTGCTGAACTTGGAGAAAACTGCCAGGCCACAGTAGACTGCAACCTCTGACACATGAACAGGGCTTCCCAACATATACTAATTTTGACTGGACTGAAATCCATATAAAATTCAACCTATCTTACTAATTTTACAATTGTTTCAGTTTTCTTAAATTCATATAATAGCATTTTATGAATTTTATTTTCTTATAAAGACTTTGTCTATGTCTTGGTTCATTGATTATGAGGTCTTGTATATTCTCCTAAGAGTCATCTTTTCTACCTGTTTGAGGTTGATAATAGAAAATCTGAGTCTTGGTCCATTGATTATATCTATCCAGTTGCATTTTCAGTTATTCCTTTTTCTATTAATTTATCTAATAATTTGGTTTTGTATATAAAATTTGGCATATAAATATTTGTAAAATAATATTTTTCTCTTTAATATTCCTTAGACTTTATTTTCTTGCAAAAATATGTCACCTAGGATTTCTTTTTTGTTTGTTTTTCTTTTTTTATTAAGAAATTTTTTATTCATTACACATACTATCCACAGATCCCTACCTCATCTCTCCTCCTGCTTGCCCCTCCAAGCCTTCCCCTGACCAAGCCATAGTCCATCCCCTCCTCTGAAAAGGTATGGCCTCCCACTGGGAGTCAGCAAAGCCCTGCACATTCAGCTGATGGAAGCAGATGCAGAGATCTACAGCCAAACATCAAGCAGATCTCCAAGAGTCCAGTCAAAGAGAGAGAAAAGGGATTCTATGAGCAAGGGCATCAAGATCATGATGGGGAAACCTACAGAGATAATCAAACCAAACTAGTGGGAACTCATGAAATTTAGATCAACACCTGTGGAGCCTGCATGGGACTGGACTAGGCCCTCTGCATAGTGAGACAGTTGTATAGCTTGATCTGCTTAAGGGGCCCCCTTGCAGAATCCATCCCTGGTGCATGAGCAGGCTTTTTAGAGTCCAATATCCAAGATGGGACACCTTGCACAGCCTTGAGTCATGGGGAGGGGCTTGGACCTGCCTCTACTAAATGTACCTCCCCATGGGAAGCCTTACCTTATTGTAGGAGGGAATGGGGGATGGGTTGGGAGCAGGAGGCTGGAGGGGCAGGAGGAGGGAAGAGGGGGATCTTTGATTGGTATGTAAAATGAATAAAAAAATTTAATTAAAAAAAATTACACCTTAAAGTGTTCAAGTGAGACTTGGTTCCCCCCCCCCTTTTCACAAAGCAAGCACTAAATATACCTTCATATTCACATGCTCAAGGTTAGTGAGTATCTGCAACCTCAGGTCTATCTTTGGGGTAACTCTGGGTCTAAAACAAGGGCAAGTCTTGTTTCGAGTACTATTAATAATAAATGGCTTTTTCATAGATACATAAAAACTAATTAAAATAATGGGATTTTAAAAAGTCCCATAGCTTTTAAATATTCCGTTCACTTATTTGTGGAAAAAAAAACCACAATAATTACCCTGTTATGCTTTTTAAATAGTAGAAGTAAATTACATATGGTCATTATTTTCTTAGTAAAACAATTCAGGTTTTAATATAGTCTTTCAGATAACTCGTGTATAACAACCAAAGTGCCAGGTGCTATAGAACTAATTGCTTTTCAAATAAAAGAATGCTATGTTGTTAGTAGTTTTTTCAGAGAGAGCTAAAACTTTTGTGTTAATTTTTTTAAAAGATGCTTATCTCACCTCTTTCTATACCATATTTGAAGTTCCAAAGATATACATAATAAAATAGAAAGCATGATTAATAAATAATAAGCTTTTACCAGGGAAAATTAATAACTGGAAAAGTACTTTCATAAGATTTAAAAGTACTTATATGAACCACCGGGTGTTTTATTAGAACAAACTTTGAGATTTAATTTTGAACTTTCTCAAAGTTAAAGACAAAAGGCAAAGGAGATGTTACAAAATACATCCTCTACGTGGATGGAAACATTGCCTTTCCTCGGGGGAAATTACAACCTTCTTTAGTGTTAAGGAACTTTTCCAGTGTTGAATTAGCCAATGTGTGTATCAGCTAAGTTTTACACTGTATTTTCTCTCTTCACAATTGCTTTTTTTTTTTTTTAACCTGCTCCAGGTTGTAGAGCTAATCACTGTCATTGTAATTTAAAGCCGTGTCAGGGAAAGTGTGCCCCAATAGCAGAGCAATGTACAGTGTTGTTAATCTCCCTTAATCTAGAAATATGAACAGGAAGTCAGGAGCTGGATGATTTCAAACACTTTTGGAAACTACTTTCCACAAATATTAGGTATTTAAATTAGATGTTTAAGTAAGAAGCTTAGCTTGATGGTAGGGCATCTGTCTTTCATGCTCATGGAACACAGCTGGAATGCTGACATTTTCTGTACTTCACCATGAACAACTATTACAAGTTCTTTCCCAGCAAGCCTTTTGTGGGGAATCTGTGCTCACAGCAGGCATTATGGACCATCAGGGCACTCCACTTTTCTAGAAAGAGTTACAGTGCGGACGTAAATCTCATATATACATAGCTCTCTAACTCTGGTCCAAGTACCTGCCAGTCAATCATGTTCTTGCCTGTAGTTTAAACCCTAGCAATTATTCCTATTCTGACTCAAAATCTCTCCACTTTTAGCCTGGACCACAGCCATAGACAAGAACTTTTGTCCATAGCCCTTCAAGATAAAACCATTCTGGCCATTGCCCAGTGCCAGTTTGTGGGGTCAAACAGAGCACAGGAGAGCTGGGGACTTTCTTTACTTTGCACCTACATTGTCATGGCCAATGAATAAAGCTTTGTTGTTTTCCGTAACTTGCCTTCATTGTCTTAATTTTCCACTTCAACACCTGGAAACTGAGCAGACAATTCAATGTCACTTTTGTTTGGCCAAAATTTGAACTGTAGAGTCAGTTTGCTTATTGATTTGAAACAGAACATATTTGAGTTCAATATGTTGAATAAGCAGTGAGTCAGTAACAAAGGGCCTCTTTGAACTGACTTGGAGCGACAATGACTGAAATTGTAGTCAAGCTGGCAGCATTAGCAAAGGTTAAATGGGATGTTATGGTGACTGTGATCAAAGTGACACATTAGTATAGTATCAGACAAGTGACTCACTTAAATTAAGGCTAAAGCAAAAGTTCGCAAAGCATAGGGAAAAAAATTATAGTCAAACACGAAGGTCAAAATTTGAAGCAGGCCTTTAGGAGATCCTAGAAAGACAGAAAGTATTTGGGTGTAGATAGGTCCACGGGAGCATGATGGCAAAAAGCATAGTAAACAAAGCACAGATGTATTTAAGTTGCTAAAAAAGAAATTACGTTAGGGTCATAAATTGAGAAGCACAAAACCAAGCAAGAATGACACACAGAAAAGCAGGGGTGTAGGGTGGCTTGGATTGCACGATGAAAACAGTATTTACAAGTAGAATGAACAAATGTAGAAGCCTATGCACAAGAGCGTCTACACAGTGAGTCTGCAGTGCTGGACAATGGACTTCAACATAGATGTTTTTTAATTGATTCTAAAGTGACTAAAAGAATTAGGAGATGTATTTCTTAATCCAACTGATTAAACTTGGTTAAAATCAATTCAAAATACAGCTTCTCTCAGTGACTCACGTGGCTTTGAAAGATATTGGCTTTTCTCTGTGGGGGTATTGTGTTCCCCAAAATATTGTGTATGCTAATAAACTTATCTGGGGTCAGAGAACAGGACAGCCACAATATTAAACATGAGGATAGGCAGTGGTAGCATATGCCTTTAATCCTAACATTCCAGAGGCAGAAATTCATGTGTTCAAGGATACACCCAAGCATGGTGATCCACGCCTTTAATCCCAGAAAGCCACACCTTTAATCCCAGGGAGTGGTGGTAGAAAGCAGAAAGGTATATAAGGCGTGAGGACCAGAAACTAGAGGCATTTGCCCTGGAGAGGCCTTTGGCCTGGAGAAGCCTTTAGCCTGGAGAAGCATGTGGCTGGTTAAGCTTTCAGGCTTCTAGCAGCAGTTCAGCTGAGACCCATTCTGGATGAGGGCTCGGGGCATCCAGTCTGAGGAAACAAGACCAGCTGAGGATCCAGCGAGGTGAGATAGTTGTGACTTATTCTGTCTCTCTGACCTTCCAGTGTTCACCCCAATAACTGGCTCAGGTTTGATTTTATTAATAAGAACTTTTAAGATTCATGCTACATTTCTCTCTGACCTCTTAGACAAACTTACTGTAAGCTGATTACAATATCTGACATATATATAGGGCACAGTTTCTACAGCATTTATAGGCCTGATCACAACTCCATGTGCAAGAGGCTGAGAGAGCCCACTTTGTTGATGTTTCCATAGTAAATCAGTGTTTCTTTACGCTTTCCTGGGTACCATGTTCATTGCTGAAGCAATGCTCTGTCTAGATTTTTGTGATGAAGGGCTCAGTAAGAAGAGTGGAAACAGGCACTTAATGATCCCAAATTCTCTTACATTCACAGTTCTGAATAATTTTTAAAATATTTATTGGATTGCACTATGGAAGTTGTTCCTTCTTAAGTACATTGTAGAAAGAAGCATGAAGAAGAGACTGTACATGAATACGACAAAGCTAATAGGAACTTACGGAGTTATGAGATAGTGTTTTCTGTTAATTCTAGTGTACTCGCCTGGTTGTTTTAAATTGCTTTTGAGGCAGGACCAGGTTCTTGCTCCTGTATGAAAGTTAGGCTAGGCAACCCAGCATGGGGAACAGGTTCCCAAAAGCCAGCTCACCTGCCAGGGACAGGTCCTGATCCCACTGCTAGGAGCCTCACAAACAGGCCAAGCTACACAACTGTCACACACATGCAGAGGGCCTAGGTTGGTCTCATGCAGACTCCCTAGCTGTTGGTCCAGAGTGCATGAGCTCCATAATTTTTTTTTTGTTTTCTTTTGTTTTGTTTTTCGAGACAGGGTTTCTCTGTGTAGCTTTGCTCCTTTCCTGGAACTCACTTGGTAGCCCAGGCTGGCCTCGAACTCACAGAGATCTGCCTGGCTCTGCCTCCCGAGTGCTGGGATTAAAGGCATGCACCACCACCGCCCGGCGCTCCATAATATTTTAAATGACTGAAATTTGTATGACACTACAAACAACATGTATACAGAAGTTATTTTTCTGTAATTTGATCACATGTATAATATATTATATTATAATGTATAATATATAGTAATATATATTATAATGTATAATATATAGTAATATATTATATATTATAAATTATAATATAGAAAAGAAGGAAAAAAGAGGCAGTCACTAATTATAATCAGGGTTTTGTAATAATATTAATTTTAGTCTTAAACCAATGGAGGGCAGAGACAGTTTGTCATATTGCTTTGCACAGGGTGTTTTTAGTTTGATTTTCCATTTTGGTAATAATAATGTTTTATTCAAGCATCTTTGAATTTAAGAGCATATGGTGCTCTCTTTCTGTGTATGTATGTTGTACATATTTGTTCTCGTGAGTGTGTGCATGCATGTATAAATGTGCTTACACACGCATGTATATACTAGCAAAGGGCAGAAGTTGGTGTTGGCCATCTTTCCTGATTACTTCCTGTCTTATATCTCCTTTTTAAAGATAGAATCTCTCACAAAATTTTGATTTCATGAGCTCAGCTAGACTTCCAGGCCCAGTGAACTCCATGGATCTTCCTGTCTCTGCCACATTACTCCTGGGGTTACAATGCCCAGCTTTTACATGGGTCCGAGGAATCCAAATGCTGAATGAGACAACACCCTATCCCCAAAGTCCTTTGAAATTATGTCGTATTTTCTGCCTTTTTTTCCTTTTTTGAATTTAAATTTTTTTATTCATTTTACATACCAACTACAGATCCCCCTCTCATCGCTCCTCCCACTCCCCTCTAGCCTCCTCCCCAACCCACCCCTCATTCCCTCCCCCAAAAGGGTAAGGCCTCCCATGGGGAGTCAGCAAAGCCTGGTATATTCAGGTGAGGCAGGACAAGCCCTCCCACCCCCCATCTCCCCACCCCCCCCCACCCCCGCATCAAGGGAGAACTACGTTGTATTTTCTGATCCTCCTCACATATGTATTGATTGTTAATATATATTTCCTCTGTATAAAATTCTTGTAGAATATTACACTAGTTTAAGAGTGATAACTCTAAATATAACTGAGCTGGGCCTTTTCCCATTAATTTGTCAAATTATTTATAATATCTGTAACTACGTTAAAGAAAAGGAACTCATCAAATTAAATATAAATTAAAACCTCATATATCTAATTAACTATATATATTGTAGGTTTGATCTGAACTGATGCATCTTATATGAGCATTAAAATTCTCAAGTAGAATAGCTATAAGATTGGAGATTAACTTACCATTAGTATATTCTCGTTGTAATTCAACATGGTATGAAATTATAAATGTCTTTTTTTTATTATTATAGTGTCTTCAGATTTAGGATCTCAGATAATTTTCTAACTATTTAAAGCTTAGAAATTGCTTAATGTAGTTGATGATAAATTTTACCATTATTATTACAAACAGTAAATCACAAAGACATGATTACGGAGATAGATAGCAAGATAATGACAGCATAGCCCTTCTTCCAAACATTAACATGCCTGACTACTTGTGTTGATTCAATTATTTACACATCTGTTACGTCTTATAAGTTGTCCCTAACTTACTGCCTTAAATCTGGCTTAAAACATTATCTCACTCTTTATTTAGGAAATTATTCTATTTCTAACTTAAAAAAAGAAATTCTAGCAGCTTTAAGTCTGCAGCTTTAAGGCTCACTTGTGTTTGTGAATTTAGTTGTGGATTCTATATTGTACAATATAGCTTGGTAATAGTTATCTCACCTGAAATCATTTCTCACTTTGGTTTCTTTGTACTTTAAGATTACAGATGTGTCCCTCCCTTAATAAACAATCATATTTAAAAGTTTATATGCAGTTCTTGTGGAGAGCCAGTCCTGTGGTATAAATCCTATAATATATTTTTAAAAGATTAAAATTTCAAAAATTATTCATCTATTTTCCATTTTATGAGATAATTAATAAGCAGTAAATTAAGAGGTAATGTCAGTTGATTGTATCTCATTACAGTAGGATTTACCAGATTTGTAGGAACTGGACAGATAAAGCATTTATATGTTTATTGCTGTTAGACAACTTTGGATATAAAATAGGGAGAGAAGTTGGGATTGAAACCTGTGAAGAACATAGTTTTCATGTAGTATTATAACATTTTAAATAAGTTGTTTTGGTGATATTCAGAAAAATCTCTAAAAAGCTAACATTTTACAATCTTTAAAAAGCAAATATATGCTTCTCCAATTTTCAAAGTTAATTCTGCATAGATCGAATTTACTAAGAAATTTGGATAATATTTCCATGATTCACAAAAATCCAGTTAACTCTATTTTCTGGTCTTAAAGGAATGAATTGTCATTATGTACTGAACACCACTGGAGGCTAGGTGGTTCAAAGCACATGCTAGTAAGCTCTGAGGACAAGAGTTTGATATTTAGCACACAACTCTGGTGGTTGATAATTACCTGTAATTTCAGCACCAAGGGATCTTCCACTCTGGCATTTGTGGGCATCTGCATGCACAGACATGTACACACATACATATGACTAAATATAATAAAAATAAATCTTTAAAACCATGCCGATTAGCTGAATACTGTAAAAAGAAAAGCCAAATGAAGAATTCTGGTTTATTTCTTTTTTAGCATGACTTAACTCAGTCTTTTCTTTAGCAATAATTGCCTGTACACAAGACTCCTAGTTAGAAACCATCTTACTTATTAATATGCTTATGTTTAATATGACAATATGCTGCAAGAAAATCTGTAGACTTAGACAACTGAGGCATGCCTATATTTGTTTGCTTTTGAACTAGGATTGTATTCCTTTTACATAATAAAGAGGTAAGTTTTAAATAAACTCAATTAAACTGCTTTATTTTTGACATTAATTAAATTTTGTATCCATTTTGTGTTATTTTGATATAGGTATTATATCATTCACAGGTATGTTTTCATACAAAGTCAGAATCTTTATCTTGTCTGTATTGTATTGAACTAAATCATATTTTAGACAAAGCAATGTAGAATTAAGTATTAGTATGGCTCATTAGAATTTACTCTTTTGGGGTGCATTTTATGAAACATGAAATGCAAGAATAATCCAGTGTAGAAGTGGACACCTTAATAATACCACTCAATGAGGCTGAGACAAGAGTGTCACTTAAATATTGGCATGTGAGACTAACTTGTATACTATAGAGCTGTCTTGCCTCAAAATAAATAAGCAAAAATATCAAGAACATTAAATAGACTTCATTCTTCCCAACACTTCTCCAAAGATATCAATAAGTGGCTTATAAGATTAAACTGCATTATAGTCATAAAAACATGGTGCTCAGACAGAGAATAACTACTAATTCCCCCTAGAAAGCATTTACTAAACACATCTCTAAAGAAACAAACTACAATACAAGGATATCAATAAAGCAAAAGCCTGGGGTTTTTGCTCAGTAGTAGTACAATTCTCAATCAGGCAACAGGCCTGGGGTTTAGCCCTCAGTACTGTAATATAAAAGCAGCATGATTTCCCAGTATGGTGTGGGAACATATTTTTTTTATGTGGCAGATCTTTTGTATACATATTTTAACCTATTCTGAACATAAAAGCGCAGTTCTCTGTTAATTAATCTGATGCTTTTCTTCAGGCAAATGTTTTAGATTTATTATAGTTTATACTTCTAAGCATACTGAACTTTGCTTAATCCTGGTTTCAGTGTAGAAAATGAGAAATAAATAGAGAGAATGGAATTGATACTTCCAAGTAGGGATTATCATTATTTCTCAGGGATTTAAATTTCCTATGCAAGGTAAACAGACTAATGAAGGAGCTGTGGCTTTATGGAATTGCTATATCAATTATCCCAGTGCTGAGTAGCTGTTGGTAATTCATTAGCAGGCAGGTTATAGCATCACATCACATGGGTCCCTCTCCATAAAAGTCTCCGCTAGCCTCAGACTATTGAATAAGGTATGTGTTGGTTATTCTAAGGGAAAAGAACAAATCACAAGACTTTCCTAATGCACCAATATTTCTGTATTGTGTCTAAACAAAAACATTGTAATGAGCAATGTTAACCATTAATAGCAAGATTAACCACATATATATGTATATATAAAATCTATAATCTTTGCCATTGATTTACCGGTGGAAGATTATAACCATAGTATAGAATATTTTATGCAAAAATATGATATTGTTTAATTTTTAAAATTAGAAAAATGAGAAAATGAAATTTCATTTTGTCTCAAAAAAGCTACAAGAAGCACAGTCAATCATTAACCTAAAACCCTTGAAAATTTCCACAATAATATTGATCTTAGGACTCCTCAGATCATACCAGTGAAACCCAAGGAATGCTCAAATTGCCGTGGAAAACATTTAGACGTCCTCATGAAAACTCCCTTTGTAGAATGATCATTGTGTATCAACCAGCTCTAAGACCTCTAGATGTGCCGGGCGGTGGTGGCGCACGCCTTTAATCCCAGCACTTGGGAGGCAGAGGCAGGCGGATCTCTGTGAGTTCGAGGCCAGCCTGGGCTACAGAGTGAGTTCCAGGAAAGGCGCAAAGCTACACAGAGAAACCCTGTCTCGAAAAAAACAAAAAACAAAAAACAAAAAACAAACAAAAAAAAAAAAAGACCTCTAGATGCAATGCCTAATTGATCTTAAAAATACTATGTGCATGTTTTCACTTCCGTTAAACAAGGTTGGTTGCTGAAACTTCACAGGATATGCTTGACCACACATAGGCAGGAGGTATGTAGGCAGGAAGTAAGTCTGGGATGTATGCTTGCCCCCAGTGGATGAAGGTGGGAAGTATGTAACCTTGTGGGTTTTGCCGTTACAAGTACCTGACTAACTCGCAACCATTCTCCAGGAATCCTGGCTATGGACATGGCCAGTGCCCATCCTCTTGGCCAGCACTTAATAAAGCTTGCTTTAAATTTGGCTCAGAAAAAAAAATACTATGTGCAGTATCCTGCAATACTGGGATCAAACTCTGGAAAGTTGTCTCCTGGGTGCTAGGATTGCAGTGTCCACATACTACGCTACTGTGATTTTTGTGGTGTATAACTTGTCAGAAAAATAATTTCATAAGATTTTTGTATAGTAAAGAATTTGCTGCAAAAAAAAGTAGGGATTTCTGGACAGACTGACATATATTCAAAAAGTGATGGCTGAGAGGTTTTAAGAACCAGAGGACCAGAAAGATTGATTTGAGGTTGTATATTCTAGATATGACAGGCAAGCCACACCCGTGGAATCTCAACAGTATAGCTACTTAAACAAGAAATACCTAAACAATGACTGAACCAATTGTAATGCTAACAGAGGTGAAGGAAATCTTAATGGGCCAGAATTTCAGATGAAATGCCACAGGCAATTAATGATTGATTAAAGAGAAAGGATTAATGTTTCCCAGGGAGGAGCCCTCTGATTTGTTATTGAATTCTTGGTGATTAGTCATAAAACATATACATACAAGCAACAATATGGACCCAGAAAGTTGTATTTATATATGTATTCGTGTGTGTGTGTGTGTGTGTGTGTGTGCGCGCGCGTGTGTGCGTGTGTGTGTGTGTGTGTGTGTGTGTGTGTGTGTGTGTGTGTGTGTAGTTATATAAAAAATACAAGGATACGACACTGAGAGAAAGCCGGGAGGAGACAGAAGAAATTGGAAGGACTATAGAAACTAGGGAAATCATGTAACTCTAATTAAAAATAGAAATAAGTATATTTTCAAAGGAGTAGTGATGACATTTATTCATTTGTTTTCTTTTGTAAATTTTTTTCTTTGGTAATTTCATACATGGACACAATGAACTTCAACCATATCCACACCTACTTTCTTCTACCTTACAACTCCTCCAAAATATACCCAACAACATCCCTCTCCAACTTCATTACTTCTTTTTTTAATTAAGACATAATTTATTTTCTTTTTGATAAAGAGTTATAAACTACTGATTCTCTTGCCTCAGTTTCAAGAGACAGGGATCTTAAAGTTTTATTTAGTTAACTTTTAGATTTTTTTTTAGGGTGACATGTCCTCCAGGAGCATCACATCATAAGTATTTTATATACACAAAAAGATTGTTTTATTTCTTTAGTTGTGTTAGGATTTCTAGGTATGTAAAGTAGGAGCACATTTCCAGTACGTCTAATAAATATTTAAATAAAAATTATGAATATATAATTCAGTACCAAAGATAATATATATCATTTTAAAGTTATTGTTTGTGACAAAATCTAAACAATATGTGCTTTATAGGTGTTAGAAAATATCAAACCTAAATCCCTACTTCATTTAGTTTTTTGCATTTTGGAACGTTATGTTTGTTTTATAATTGACTTGTGAAAAGATAGATTTCAAGAGGACTCTTCAAAGCTATAATTAAAACACCATTTTCACAATCAAATATATTTCACGGTAGGATGCAGATTTGCAGTACACTAGATCTGTTTATTAAATTCCCTTCATCTGTAGATTTCAGTACTATTAATGTTGGTTCATCTCAGTGAACCTCTATACAATTAAAACAGGCATTTTCAAGATATGTGACTTCATGTTGGGTTTTATATTTTCCTTATCAAATATGTTTTTATGCACTCATCCACCACCAAAAAAATGAAAACTCCATTACACAGTTGAAGCCAGAAAAACAATTAGCTTTATATCCTTTAATGATTTAATATCCATTACTTGTATTCAGTCTTTCCTTATCACATAATATTTATACTTCAATGTTCTTTCTAGATGTTGTACTGTACACACACACACACACACACACACACACACACACACACACACGAGGTGCTTGGCACATGAATGACAGCATGCAGCTTTTTCTTTTTTATTTCTGAAATTGTGTGATAGTGCTTAATATACATTTTGAGTCCATTCATTTCAAATTTCCTTTAAAAAGGGAAAGCAGTTTCATAGGATGGTGAACTTACTAGGCCAATATGCCAAAGACTGATCCTTTCTTATATGTCAACCATATTGTCATAGTCACGTTGTTGTCAGTTATTTTTACTCTTTTTCTCTTTAGGGGTCCTACCACCCAGGATCCAAATAAATTACACTGGGAGGCTTACTCTTAATTATCAATGCCCAGCCTTAGCTTGTCTTAGTTTCTAGCCAGCTTTCCTTAACTTATCCCATCTACCTTTTGCCTCTGGGCTTTTCCCATTCTCTTACTTCTGTAAATCTTATTCTTTCTTCATGGCTTGCTGTGTAGCTGGGTGGCTATTCCCTGGAGTCCTCCTGCTGTGGGATGTCGTTCTGTATGCTGTGAATATGTGTTGCTCTGATTGGTTGATAAATAAAACACTGATTGGCCAGTAGCCAGGCAGGAAGTATAGGTGTATAAACAAATTTCTAAACAGTCTTATTAAATAAGAAACACAGAGCCAAATACAGGGGTGATAGCTGAAGAGATCAGAGAAATAGCAAAGAGCCACTGGCTAACCTTAGCTTACCACCATGCTGTAGCTTCCCAAGAGAGAGATTCTTCCTGTCTAACCTGCACTTTTATAGCCCTCCTGTTCTGCCTTTTCATTGGCTCTAGGCCCAGCCACATCACTTCCTTGTCACTGCCTGTCTATACAGACCTCCAGGTCTCTATGGTTGGTAGTAGGATTAAAGGCATGTGTCACCACGCTTAGCTGTGTCCTTGACCACACAGAGACTCTGCCCACCATGTGATCAGATTAAGGATGTGTGCTACCCTTACAGAAGTGCTTGACTTCTGTTTATGGGTCACTATGACCTCTGATTTCCAGGCAAACTTTATTTATTAACATACAAATAAAATATCACATTTCAGCAAAAATAAAATATCACCACATAGGTGGGGTAAGCAGATGAGGAGAATTCTGGGAAGAAAAAGAGCAGAGTCGAGACTCACCAGCCAGACACAGAGAAAGCATAATGTGAAGACAGAACTGAGAAAACGTACCAAGCCATGTGGCTAAACAAAAGTAAGAATTATGGATTAATTTAAGTGTAAGAGCTAGTCAGTAATAAGTATGAGCTAATGGCCAATCAGTTATAATTAATAAAAGCCTCTCTGTGTTTACTTGGGGGACATGAGTGGGAGAGATTTGTCCCAACCACCAACCAGCTGGAACACAGAAAAACTTCCAACTACATCGTCCTCCTTCTCTGGCTGCTCCTTCTTTTTACTCTTCCATCTCTCCTCTCTCTACAGATTTCTCCATCTATTTATCCTCTCTGCCTGCCAGCCCCACCTATCTCTCTTTCCTGCCTTGCTATTGACGGTTCAGATCTTTAGTAGACCATCAGGTGTTTTAGATAGGCACAGTAACACAGCTTCACAGAGTTAAACAAATGCAATGTAAACAAAAGTAATACACCTTAAAATAATATTCCCCAACATTTCCCCCTTTAGTCTAAATAAAGGTTTTAACTTTAAAATAGCATAACTACATACAACAAAAACAGTTATCAATAAGAATTAATTTACAATAGTCAGTCCATTTGATTTTAGCAAATTCAGAGAAAGCACTCTACCATTCATCCATCTTAGTGACTCCAAAGTTTTGTACATAACTAACTTTCTACCATAACTCAGGAATACTACAACTATTAACTATCTAGTTTTCAACTCCATCCAAGACCTAGAAGGAAGTAATATTATCTAACAACACAGATATCTGGCTGCCTGGACAGTCACCCAAAGTTCCTCTGCAATGTTGGGATACCCATCTTCAGCCTACAGGCCTAGAGTGTCTGGCAGACATTTCTATGAAGCAGGAATCTTGGACTGTCCTGACTTGTTTTGGCAAAATTCATCAGTCATTTTCCTCTGTGTCCTGCAGAATGTCTGGAAGACTCTTCTGTGAAGCAAGAATTTTGAAAGACTGTCCTGCCTTGTTTTGGCAAAGTTCAACAGTTTTTTTCCTATGTTTCCTGTATGTCCAGTCTGCACAGCACATTGTCAGCAGTCAAAGGCAAGAGCAGTTTCTTTGCCTAGTAGCTAACCTTGCCACAATGAAAGCAAACTCCATAAGGAGTTTCTTCAATGCCCATCTTCTTCTTTGAAGTAAATTGGTGCTGCCAGGAACAGATGTGTCTCATTGTCATGAAAAGCCCTAAATTAACAAAAACATTTTAAATGCCATATTCTGTACATCTTTGAAAGGTTTGAAGACCACTTATCTATCTAAAACATATCTCTATATGATCTGGAAAGCACACCTAACATATCTACAATTTTGATTGTTATAAATGACTAACCACTAACCTATGTTCCTGATTATCCTATATAGTTTATACTAACAGCTTTCAAAAACTAGAATTTTACCTTAAATTTTAAATAAACTGCATAGGTACAATTCCTTAAACAAGAATAGAAACATATATACAATATGTTGTAACAAAAGTAACCTTAAATTTTAATCAATACACAAAAATCCTTTAAACAACAGTAGAAATGCATATACAGTATAACAAAAATAACTTTAAATTTGTATCAGTATATTATATTCCCTTAAATGATAACAAACATCCATAACCCACCAAATAAACAAAAAACACCCATATGCCCCAACTCTTGGGAATATGGGTGTAGTTTTCTATATGTTTCTTCCTGCTGTCTATGGACAAAGTATCTTTATGTTCCCTGAGAAAATTTTGAGATAATGACCAAGTCTTGGGAAGACCAGCAGTAACCTTTGCTGATAGATATCACCTGTCAAGTTTCAGGAGGTCTCCCCTGTTCAACCTGATCCATATTTACCCTGAAGGAATCCACAGCCTCTCCAAAGCATTTTGATTTCCATTTGAAAAAATGTATTTTTTAACTTTTTTAAAGTTAGGGCATTTCTAAGATTTCTAGATTGGTTCAATTTAGCAGTCCAGTTCACAATCCCATATGTCCTAGCAGCTGTCTTTTGCTTCTCAACATTCAAAAAATTCAAAATCAACACATAGAGGATCCAGACTACCTGTATTTTTCCCATCTTACTTGGTTTTTTCTTTTACTCCTTCTTTAAAGACTTTATTCATTTTTCTCTATGACTATACCCTTTTCCTTTCCTTTTCTTTTTTTCCATTATCAATTATTCTTTATTTAAAAAAAATTTTTTTATTCATGTTACATATCAACCTCAGATCCCCCTCTCATCCCTCCTCTCACTCCCCCTACCTCCCTCAACCCCCCCAACCCACCTTTTACCCCCTCCTCCAAAAGGGTAAGTTCTCCCATGGGGGCACAGCAAAGTCTGGTACATTCAGTTGAGGCTAGACCCAGCCCCTCCTCATGCCTTAGGGGTGAGCAAGGTGTCCTACCATAGGTAATATCCAGAAAGCCAAGTCATGCACCAGGGATAGCTCCTAATCACACTGCAAGGGGCCCCTCAAACAATCCCAGTTACACAACTGTCTTCCATATGCATAGGGTCTAGTCCAGTCCCATGCAGTTTCCACAGCTGTTGGTCTAAAGTTCATGAGTTCCTATAAGTATGCAGACACTAAGAAACCATGGATGTCAGCCCAGGCTATTATACCCAGCAAAACTCACAGCCGGGCGGTAGTGTGCACGCCTTTAATCCCAGCACTTGGGAGGCAGAGGCAGGTGGATCTCTGTGAGTTCGAGGCCAGCCTGGGCTGCTGGTGGTGCAAAACTACACAGAGAAACCCTGTCTCGAAAAAAAAAACACAAAACAAAACAAACAAACAAAAAAATACCTCACAGTTGCCATAGATGGGAGTAAACAAAATATTCCATGATAAAATCAGATTTAAAGAATACCTAACCAAAAATCCAGCCCTACAGAAAGCACTAGAAGGAAAAATTCAAATTAAGGAAGTTAGATGCACCCATGAAAACACTGGCAATAGATAATCCAACACAACCAAATCCCAAAGAAGGGAAATACACACACACCACCACCAAAAAATAGCAGGAGTTAACAATCACTAGTCATTAATATCCCTTAATATTAATAGACTCAATTCACCTATAAAAAGACACAAGTTAACAGAATGGATATGAAAACAGGATCCATCCTTCTGCTGCATACAAGAAACATACCTCAACCTCAAAGACAGACACTACTTCAGAATAAAGTATTACAATCAATCCACGTGAGTCTATTAAATGGATTTATTTAAATTTATTAAGATATAAATTGAGGAAATACACTCACGATTACAGAACGGAATAGACAGCAAAAGTCATCCTCTGATCTGACCAGAAACAAATCCACCCACAGACAGGAGCAGGGAGAAGAGGCATGTGACCCTTTATCAGAGGTCATGTACAACCAATGGCAGGAAGCACCATCTCCTTTGGGCAGTATAGCCCAAGGTCATGGTTTGAGCAAATACCACTACAATAAAGGGCTGGGAAAAGTCTTCCCTTTTCCTTTTTTTTTTTTTTTTTTTGTTTTTTTTTTTTTTTTGTTTTTCAAGACAGGGTTTCTCTGTGTAGCTTTGCACCTTTCCTGGAACTCACTTTGGAGACCAGGCTGGCCTCGAACTCACAGAGATCCTCCTGCCTCTGCCTCCTGAGTGCTGGGATTAAAGGTGTGTGCCATCACTGCCCAGCAAATCTTTAAACTGCCAACTTACACCTGGATCCTTCCGGAGCGGCTCTCAGCTGGCTCTGCCCACTTCTTGGGTCATGAAAGCCAAGCCTAAAACCCAGGTCCCAGTCAGAGGTAGGTTACCAAAAACTGCATTAAACCTTCCTAGTTATGGAAGCCAGTACCTCAGCTGCCACAAGCAGCATTTTTATTTAGTTGGTACCCTGCTGGTAGTTGAACAGCAAAGGAGTCCTTTTTTTTTTTTTCATTTTTCAAGCTTCCTTAGGCACTGTGGAAATATGAGAGCTCCGGGTTGGTATGCCAATTTGTTGTTGGTTGTTTTTGCTCTTAGACTCTTTTAGGGATCCGCCACCCAGCACCCAAATAAATTCACACATGAAGGTTTATTATTGCTTATGAATGCCTGGCCTTTGCTTGGCTTAGTTTCTAGCCAGCTTTTTTTAATTTAGCTTATCCCATCTACCTTTTGCCTCTGGGCTTTCCTATTCTCTTATTGCTGTAAATCTTACTCTTACTCCGTGGCTTGTTGAGTATCTGGGTGGCTGGCCACTAGAGTCCTTCTCCTTCTCTGGCTGCTCCTTCTTTTCACTCCTCCATCTCTCCTCTCTTCCCAAATTTCTCCTTCTATTTATCCTCTCTGTCTGCCAGTCACATCTATCTCGCTCTCTCCTACCTTGTTATTGGCTGTTCAGATCTTTATTAGACCATCGGGTGTTTTAGACAAGCACAGTAACACAGTTTCACACAGTTAAACAAATGCAACATACACAGAAGTAACACACCTTAAAATAGTACTCTACAACATCATGTACTCAGAATCTCTACCAACTCTAATATGTGAGCATTATTGGAACTGAATCCTCATTGAAATAGGGCTGTTTTTAATGAACTCTTGACCAAGTGCGATCATAAGCATCCATTGAACTAAGAACCCAACTATCCAAAATTCTAAACTCATGCTTCTTTATTTCAGATAGGTTATGTAGAACACTTGTATTTTATGGAACTCATAAATACTGCAGGTGGGTTCAAATTTTAACTTTTTCACAGGTTATGTAGAACACTTGTATTTTATGGAACTCATAAATACTGCAGGTGGGTTCAAATTTTAACTTTTTCACAAGTCAATTATGAGACAAATATTGCTTTTAAAAATGCAGAAACAGCATAAAAGCACACAGATTTGACATACAAATAAATTAAAGAATTATCATTAGAGGTGCAAGCCTTTTATTAATCGGTATAAGCAGACTTTATATTGCTTAGGAGAAGTAACTTTAGGTAAAAATCATTAAACAATTTTAGAAATTGAAAGTAGCAAAAAGTAGTATTTATTTTTTAACTAAAATGAGGATTATTTTAGTTGAAAGACAAGGAAAGTTTACCAAATCAAGTAAGGTTGAAATGCAGACTAACTCCAAGCAGGTGGATTTTATTCTGATCATATTTTAAACTAGCCCTTTGTCTTACCTAATGAGGAAGAGACTATTCTCCAGAGAAGATAGTAGATATGCAGTTTATATGGATGCTATAATCTAGAAATAGGATATATATATATATATATATATATATTATATATATATATAATTTTATTGAAACTAAAACTCTACTGACAATTTAAAATATAAACATTTTCATTAATATCAGGCTTACCCAAATAGAATACCATTCTTCCCTCATCTGTAGGCATATATGTGTTTTTCATAACTTTCTAGAAACCACTTTGTGTTGTGGCAGGCCACAAGAATATGTTACTATAGAGATTCAGCTGTGTATTGAAGCTATACTTTGACTGGCCAAGGGTCTGTCAAAAGGCAAGCCATTTATTATGAATATTTGGTGTTATCCAGCTTTTAATATTTCAGCTGTCTTCTGCTATGAAATTATTGAGTACACAAATATTCCCAGACCAATTAGCAAACAGTTCAGCTCCTCAGACCCGCTGAACTTCTAGTAACTAACTCCCTGGCTGAGCCTAGGAGACAAGCTGGCTGGAGACACATAGATTTGTTTCTTGTGCAAATAAATTTCAGACCATCCCCTTGCCTTCAGGCCTAGCTGCTCTCCAAAGCAAATGACAGAGAACAAAGGAGGTTTTTACATATCAAAGTAGAAGACAGAGCAACATTCCTGAGGAGGCAGAGGACCTTGAGGCCAGGGGAGGAAGGAACAGGGTTTTGGTTTGGTTTTTTTTTTTTGTAGAGACTGACAGAAGAACATGACCAGCAAGAAGAGAAGAACATAGAGGTAATGTATATGGTAAGGCAGAACTCTTGAGCCAGGAAAGCAAGTTGAGATGGAGGAAGAAGAAACAGAGGATGAAGATGAGGCTGGAAGCATAAGAGCTTAGTTGTTAGCAGGGCTTTGAGGGAACAGTAAAAGAGAGGACAAAGAAGAACTGAGTGTCAGGATGGAAATGAAGCTATAGAGACAGGATTTCATCCCAGAGAATTATAGTAGATGGATAAGAGCTTGGTGTATCTACATTTATTCCTGCCCTGAATGCCTGATGGAGCTGTAGCTGAATCGATGGATGTTTGTCTTAGAGGAATAAAGTTCACAGACATAAGAGCATAGTGTATGTAGATTTTTTCCCCCAGATATCCCACACAGGAAGTAGCAGTTTCCCCGGACCCTGTCTGGTTAATTCTAATGATAATTCATCATAGAATGCATGTCTTGAGTTTGGAAGAAACTGCCAGTCCTAAGGTGACATTGCTAAGGATGCTCTAAGGGCATTATGGTTTACATTCTGCTCTGGGTTGCCTGTTTGATGTTAGTCTGTTTTGTTTTTTGTTTTTTGGTTTTTTTTTTTTAACTTTTCTTTTCCTTTCTTAACTTGACTGCTTTATAAAGAAATTGCAACTAAATATTACTGTGTATGGGGCTGGAGAGATGGATCAGTCACTAAGAACCCTGGTTGTTCTTCCAGAGGACCTGGGTTTGATTCCCAGCATCCGCAAGACAGTTAATTCTAGCCCCAGATGATCCTATGCCCTCTTCTGGCTGCAAAGACATTGCACACATATGGTACACAGAAATACATGCAGGCAAAATGCTCTTACACATAAAAATCAGTAAGAATTTAAATTTTAAAATCATCATGCAGTGATATTAACCAGACCTTGTGAATATTAATGCTTTCCTGATCATTTGATACATGGCAACACATAATGGGTCCTAGAAATGGCTTCAAAATGTTTTACAAATATTTTAATGTTCTTAAAGACATCTGTTACTAATACAAAAATAATAGGACCCAGGAGACTCCAGTACAGAGCTTCTTACATTTGCATCTATATGGATTCTAGTATAGGTGTAAAATTCCAACTCGTGTGGCACTAACCAGCTGGTACGTTCCCAAGTTCGTATGAAATTAAGCATTTTTATCAGCCTTGAGACTACAATAATAATTGCTTCCATCAGTCCAATCTTGTCAAAACTTCATTTGTAATTCAAATGACAAAGATGATTTGCTTTAAAAAAAAAAAAAAGTACATCCAAGGGCATCCAGTTAAACTTTTAAGAAAACCCAGTCATATCTCACGCTTTTTTCTCATGCAATTTTAAAACCTAATAATGGATTTCACCTTTTTTTCCCCTTGACTTTTGGCTCCCTATTTCTATTACTTGATATCATCACATGTGTGATTAAGCTTCCATGAGGCCCTGTTGTTTTTTTTTATAATGAAATCATATGTGGTGTACAATGTCCTTCCTGAAAGTATGTGCCGTAGAGAAGTATGACATGTGCTGTCAATGCATATTGATTTATGGTTCCCAGGATGACAGACATGAAATTTAAGTGTATTTCCACAGGAGATAATATTTGCATTTTTGCAAGCAGAGCATAAAAACATTTATAGCCTAAAGAGAAGATATAAAGAAATCGTAGAAAATGATAATTTTGTTCAATATTCTCTGGAAGTAAGGACATAACTTCCAATGCAATTTAAAAGGTAGAGATTCTTTCTGAAGAACATAAAAAAGTAGACCATACTGTAGACAGTTTACCTCATCTCTGTCTTCCTTAGCTGATGATTTCCAGTCAAATATTTAAATACTGGTGTGAGATTCATATTTCTCTCACTGATATGATGAAGCAGCGTTTACTCCTGCACAGTTCATTTCATAACTATCTGCTTATATGCCAACTATCATACCACAAAACTTGGTTCTCAATTTGGCTCCTAAAGCACAAGTTAAATTCACAAGTACTGAACTTCTTAATCACCCACAATTTTCTCAGAGGTTAAGAATATGATTGGAGATATAGCAGCAGTGCCTCTATAAGCTCCCTTGGGTGACTTTAATGTGTATCTAGGTACTGTGTATCTCAGAATTCAGTTATCATGAAAGCCTGATAACTACTGATAGGAGATACAACTAATGCAAAGCAATGTGAGTATCAGGTACTCTAATTGTGAACTTCTGTATTGATAGAACTTGATAATCATCTCTCTAATTAGTGACCATAATACCGTCACAGAGCAAAATCTCCTATTGACATTTTTATTTCTTGTGTTTTAATCAATATGATCCTTAAGAGGCACAGAACTGTACTTACATTTCCAGAAATATAAAAATAATTACGTATTTGTATTATTTACATATACTGCTGCTCAAGACATATGAACACTAGTATGAAACCAGTACAAATAAAATTTTTAAATTATACATTTTAAGACGAGTCAAAACGTATTTTATTGCCTTGCATTTTAGTCATAAATCAATTATGAGTATGATATATTTAATAATTATGATTATAATCATAATGAACAGGTACTCAGTCTTATCCCAGAGAATATACCCTATCTTTAATCACTGAAACAATGCCAAAAGGAAGGTTTCCTTAAGGCATAACTAAAGCAACTGAAGCTTCTTTAGGTAAGAGTCATCAGCTAGAGAATGACAGTTTATTTACCTTTAGAAAGTGAGGGACATGTTCATGTTCTTCATTCTCCAAGGCAGGATTTCATTCATTTTTAGGATGATCAGTCAACATCCCTGTCAAAAATAAATAAATAAAAGGATGACATCACCAAAATGTATCCTTATAGTCAGTTTGTAAGTGTAGAAAACAGTATATTTTCTAGGAAATAAGTGAAGAAAAATAGATAATAGGTGCAATTTCCTTTCTTTTTAAATTTTATGTATGAGTGTTTTGCTGACATGCATGTGTACAGTACTCAAGGATGCCAGTGGAGGGTGTTGGATCCCCCTGGCATTGGGTTTACCGACACTTGTTAGCTTTCATATGTGTGCTGGGAACCTGGGTCTTCTGGAAGAGTAGTGTGTGCTCTGGCTCAAGGAGCTTTCTCTACAGCAACATGATGCAATTGTCTAAAACTGGAAAATTCTCACTCTTTGGAAGTATCTGAGGAGACCTGTGAAGGTCACTTCCCCTTGCTTTACTTCTCCTTTTGCTTCACCTGTGCCATGTAGCTGGCATTTTTTAAAAATTAAGTACAAAATTATGTAAGATAAGAGGTATTTAGAATGGACTCTGAAAGTCCAAACACTATCTATAACATCAACAAAAATGTAAACAGAATAAACATGAAGAAAACTATAATGTGATGTTGAAAAAAATCAAAGAAGACATAAATGGGCAGATCATCCATGTTCATGGACAGGCAGACTCAAAAGCATTAGATGTCAATTCTTTTGCACAGAGTCTACCAATATAACATTGGCAAACCCCAGTGATTTGAAAGGCAGCAACCCGATTCTAATTAGTACATGAAAGGCTTGTGATAGTGATTATATTTATTACTGAAGCAAAATAACACATTTAAAGAATCAGTGATGCAAAATGTTGGCATACAATATACAGCTACAGTCATTAAAATAACATGCTTTTGTTGAAGCCAGAGATAATCAGTTGAAAAACATAAATTAATCCTCACATCCACACATAAAACACAGTCCAAGAAATGAAGTAATTCAATGAAGAATGTTTAGATAACAGTGTTTTATTAATAGTCTATTAAGAGAATAATGTTTTTACCAGTCACATTCTTATTTGTAGTTAAGGTCTGGTCTACAGAAAGGAATTCATGACTGGTACTATAATCATGGCAAAAAAATGACTTGAGAAGTCATAAGTCCAAAGGAACACCTAGCAATATTGTTTTACTAAGTGGTAATGTCAAACTGCCATCTAAATATTATGTTTATATGAATATATTCATGCTGCTCTCAAACTTGGGCATGCAGAGAAGCTTCTTATTGCAGTGGGTAGTGGTTAATGATGAAATTCCTAACGCTTCAAATTCTGAAAAGAAGTTAATATGGATGTACATGAATAAACACGATCTCTGTGTAAGCCCCTCCACCACTGAAATACCCAAGGATTCTTATAGAAGAGATGGTTGAAGGAAAGTAAGAGAAGGATAATAAGGAAGAGTGCTCTGAAATGCTGGCCTCTGGACATGGCATAGTTGGTGCATCCACAGTTTCCCATTATGTTACCTCCACAAGACCCAAAGAAAATAAATCCAATGAATAAAAATCCAATATGGTCAGGCATGGAGGTGCACACCTTTAATCCCAGCACTCTGGAGGCAGAGGGAGGTGGATCTCTGTGAGTTTGAGGCCAGCCTGGTCTACAAAGAGCAAGGACAGAAACTCTGTATCAAAAAACCAAAAAAAAAAAAAAAAAAGAAGGAAAAGAAATCCATCATATCCATCATGGATGAAGGAGCAGCTCCTATGGCCCCACCTCTAATTGAATATCTATTGGCAGTTAATGGCTGCTAAGTGAAAGTCACTTTTCTCTAAGGGATGGCTTGAACTCTATGCCTCAGTGGGTAGCCCCACAGCCATGTTCATTTGGCAGGTACTAAATTGGACTTGCTGGGTTATTTAAAAAGCAAAAATTAATAAGAAGGTATGAAATTAGTAGTGAGATGTGCTGAGAAGGTGGGAATTGGAGGGGTAATGAGTGAGTGGGGTAATGTTCAGGACACATTGTATACATAGATGAAGATGAAGAATAACTTAGTCTTTATTCGTTGCAGTTCTACTCTTCATTTTCACTGTGTGTGGTCAATCATCTTAAAATATTAAATGTAAAATTACATAAACAGTTCTGAACTGCATGATAAAAATCAAACAATAGCCTGCTACCTACAGCCTGGGACCAGAATCATCCTTTGTCTCAATATGTCCACATTGCATATGATGACCCCATTGAGTCATTTACTAGCCAGCAATCTCAGTTAACAATGATGTACTACTGACTGCCCTGTTGATATTCAATTACCTTGTGGTGTGATAGAATATCTTTCCTGAGGGTAAGAATAGCTTCAATAATATAACTGCCCATAAGTGAATGTATAAATTGTGGTTTGTCGATATAATGGAACATTACACATCAAAAATAAGATGTGAAGAGTAGTGGAGTTGGCTTAGTAAATAAGAGTACTTGGTAGGCCAGCATGAGGACCTGAGTTAAAATTTGTAAGAAGGACCTACGAAAAAGGAGATCATGACTGTGTGTGCAAATGCAACATTATGAGGATAATGACAGGTGGATCCTGGGAGCTCACTAGCCATATATCCTGTGAACTTCTGGGTCAGTGAGGGACCCTCTCTTAGATGATAAAGCAGAAGACAATAGAGGAAGATGTTCTGGGGGAAGCCCCATCTCTTTGTCCAGACCCTGCCCCTCAGAAAGTCCCGCCAAACATGGCTCCTCCCCCAGAGATGCTCAAGTCCACTCCTATGGGGTATTTAATCTGCACCCCAGAAAACAGACATTCAGTTTTTCAGTCTTTCTTCCCCATCTCCTCTCTGGAGGAGGTGGGGGAGGGGCTAAGAATCACGGGGGGTGGGGGCGGGGAGGGTTCACCCATTGAACTGGGACTTTTTCTAATTTGGTCTGATTTGTTCTGATTTGGATTGCTGCATCAATGGAGAGGCTTATCGGGGTGCAAAAACTTTTCATCTGGAAGTTCCACCAAGGGGGCTGACTTTTCCCCACTGGCCCAGGGCTGTGTGGTTGCAAAACACCCCTCTCCCCCATACCTGCTCTCTGCCAGACTAAGATCAGCTTTCGCCTGGGTAAGTTGTCCTTTCCAAGCCATTGCTTTAGAGGCCCAGGGCCTCCTCTGATTTTCAGCGTGTTCTGTCAAAGATGCTGCTGTGCTAGGCCCCCAACCCATTCTGGAGCAAAGACCTGCCTTTGTTCCAATGGACTGTTCTTCAGAAGACCTTCAGCTGAAGGGAATTTCCCACATCCCCTCTTTTTGACCCAAGGCCTACCACAGTGGACACATTGCTCTAGGCTTCGGGGTTCACAGCATAAACTTGTCAAATCGGCACCTGCCATTCGAAGCCTGATCCCCAAATGCCCCTGCGGTGTCTTTTACAAAATCTATTCAAATTGGGGCTATCTGATACCACCTGTCCTGAATACTTGCTTTCCCTGAGCACTAAGGCCTGGCCATAATATCGGTCAAGACGTCCTCCAGAGGGAACCTCAGAACCTCCCATCCTCCACTATGTTGAAAGCTTTTGTTGGCTTGGAGGTAAGTGGACAGAACTGCCCCGTATCCATGGGTTTTGAGTTCTGCATTCCCCTCCTCCCCATAGCAGCCAGTGTCTCCTAGTACCGGGTCTTGTTGGCTAGGGTCACAGTGCCTCCAGATTCCTGCCTATCAGGGAACAGGGACCCTGAAAATTCTGCCCTGACCATGCTGCTGAAGATACGGGCCCTTCTCCCACTCCCCCTCTGCCCCCTCCTCCAACTCTACCTACCCACTCATCTCCTACAGAGACACATGTTCCATTCAGTGGCCAACATTCCTCACATTTCTCCCTCTTTCCATGCCTCCCCCCTTCTTCCCCTTCAGGACTAAGGTTGAAGACCAAATTCTTCCTCCTCACCTGCCTTCCTGTCCTCCCTTCCCGTCCGCTGCTCCCTCCTCTCCCTCAGTGCCTCAGCCTACATCCTGGTCCCCTTCTACACACTGGCCTAAGGCCCCCGAATCTTCCCTAGCTTCTTCTCATTTTCTTCTCCTACTCAGTCTCACCAGACTCCTGCCCTCTCCAAGAGGTCGCTGGAGCCGATTGAATTGTTCTAGTCCATGTGCCCTTCTCTCTTCAGGACCTCTCACAAACAGAAAAGCAATTGTGTTCCTTCTATGCTAACCCTTCTGTTTATATCAAAGAGTTCTGTTAGCTGACCCAAGTCTATGATCTGACCTGGCATGACCTTTATGTGATCCAGGCCACCACTACCACTCCCGAGGAGCAAACTCAAGTTCAGCCAGCAGCTAGGCAGCATGCAGACCAAACCCATCTAGCAGACAATATAGTCCCTGTGGGTGATGTGGCAGTATCAGCTACAGAGTCCTACTGGGTTACCAACCAGGTCAAAACTGCCACCTCATGGTTTGTTGCCTACTCCAAGGTATGGAAATAGTCTCAGACAAAGTAATTCATTTTGATAAGCTCTGAGAGATTACACAGGTAGCTGATGAAAATCTGGTCATTTTTCTAAACCAGTTACAAGAGACATAGCTTCCCCAATGGGAGCCACGGTCCTGGCCATCCATTTCATTTCTAAGTCAGTTCCAGATATTGGGGAAAAATTAAAAAGGCTGAGGAGAGTCCCCAAACTCCCCTACAGGAATTGGTGAAAATGGCTTTTAAAGTTTTCAATGCTCGAGAAGAGTATTGAGATGCTGAGTCATCCCAATAGACAAGGCTACAACAGAAGGCTACGCTCCAAGCCCAAGCCTTAGCAACTGCCCTGAGGCCACCTGGTCCCCCAAAGGGGGACAAGGGAAGTAGACCACAAGGCTCCATCTCACCAGAGCTCAACCCAAGTCAGCTCCACCAGAAACCTGCTTCAAATTTGGTTAGCAGGGCCACTAGTCATGGTACTGCCCTGATCTTCAGGTGCCACTGAGACCTTGCCCTGTCTGTCAACAACTTTGACACCGGAAATCAGAAAGTCCCCTGGCAGGCTTGTCCTCTATGCCATGCCACAGAGGTCCAGCTTCACCAACACTAGCATCTGAGACTCTTTCAGCCTTTGAACTCCTCAGCCTGGTGGAGGACTGATGCAGCCTAGACTGGCTGACTCCTATTGCCCTCTCTGAGCCTAGGGTGACATTGCAGGTAGCAGGTAAGTCTATTGACTTTCTTTTGGTCACGGGAGCTGCCTACTCTGTTTTGACATCTCACTTGGGTTCTATAGCTCCCTTGCCAGTTTCTGTCATGGGGGTGGACAGGACCCCTTCCTTCCCACTTAAGACCCTGCCACTTCCCTGCATTCTTTCATAGCGATTCTTCTCACAC